>WBMW01003950.1:582416-614594 GCA_013396635.1 Penelope pileata | reverse complement strand
AAAAAAAAAAAAAAAAAGCCACCATGGTGTTTTTGAATGTGCTGGCAATAGGCAAAGAAGTGTGAACTTTAGGCTTTTTAGTGGATTTTATGCATATTTGCATTCATAGATATTACAGGGTAATCCCTTAGCATTGATTTTAGCAAGAGCGTTGGCACTTAATGTAGATCTCATACATCATATATATTCTGAAGTATCTGTATTTAGTTTTAATATAATTGGCTTCCAGTGTATTTAAAAGAACAGTGGTAAAGAAAAACATCTCAAATAATCAGTTAGGTTTTCTATAACGGCTCCTGTCAATACAGTGAGGCAGCTGTAACACTTCAGAGTAAAAATGAAACACTGTTTTAGAACTTGCAAATGAGCTAGCTACCAAATTCTATTTCTCATGCTTATCTTTTTATGGGAGATTTCTTAACCCACTTATAAATTAGAAAATCCCACAGTAGAATAAAACTTGCTATAAAATATTATTTTCACTTATTCTAAGAAATCTGAAGAGCACCAGTGTGATAGTTACTGCACCTACATATAGGAAACAGCAGTGTAGACTCCACCAAATATCCTTATGTGGGCTATCTGTCCACATGAATATACTCTCCACAACCCACAAGCAACATGACTGGGAAAGATCGATTCAAGGAAGATTTAATTTGCACATGAACCAGAACACTCTTGGTTTTCAGGCAGAAATAAGTTGTGAGAACTTGGTTTAAACTTTGTGTAATAAATTTTGGAATGGATAGGAAGGGAAGAATTTGTGATTAATTTGTATTGTCTCAGGAGGAAGAATTGCTTCAAACACCTGAGAGCTTCCTTACACGTTTGCCCAGCTGTTTGCTCAGGTAGTGGCTCTGGCTCAGTTGTGTGAGATGTATAGTCCAGATACAAGGTCAGGGTCCCCGTCCCAGCTCTGGTTATCAGAGCTACCTTCTGATAGAACAAAGAAGATTCACACTTGAGACTACTGGTTTGGCATAGGAGGATAAGACAATTGCCAGGCCTTGCAAATTGGTTTTACCCTTGCAGCAAATGCAGGACAAAACCAGTGTCCTTCTTCTTAAGGCTGATCAAATAGGCTCCTTAATAGATTCTGGTGTTAGCACTATTCAAGAGATGTCCAACAGGCACTGTCTAACAATTTCTGCAGCATTTGTGTGTAACAACCACTGCATCATACTTCTAGTCTCTTCTCACAGACCACATCCTGCTTGCAGGAGTGGGAGAAAACATTTTTCCAGTCTTGTAACTTTCCTGGTTCAGCCTGGAGAAGGAGAAATGAGGCACATCTCAACAAACGAGACATCTCAATTGCTGTCCTTCTTTGGAGTCATCTTTATTTTACAGAGATTTGCCAGAAAATTCAGCATTATAAGAATTTCAAAGGGCATGTGAGATCACATTTACTTGCAGTCTGAGGCTTCAAAACTCCCTTACAGTTACCAGACTAGAAAGTATCCAACATGCTCATCTTTGGGGGCTCTTTCAGTTTCATGCCAGGCCTTTTTCAAAAAAGAAAAAGACCATTTTTAAAAGGTACACAATGTGCTATGAGCTAATCACTCCAGATAACCCTCAATTAACCAGAAGAGGCTTGATTTAACATTTCTGCGTCTGCGCTAGCTGGTCACATTGGTGGCCCACATGCTGCTATCAGAGTTACTTTCATGTGGTTATGTTGAAATACGACTGGGCCTGCCTGCATTGAAAGTATAAATTATGCAAGTTAAAATATGTGTTTGTAAGTAATCTTTTATGCATCAACTAAGAGGGAGAAGGAGGGATTTCTTTTTGTATACATTGTGTATGTCCGCATGGAGAGTGTCACTGTCCCCAGAGTTTGTGCACTGTGCAGCCCTCTAACCAGCAGGTGTCAAGAGCTCTTAGCATGTGGCTGCTTGCAAGTCTTGGTTTAGGCTACTTTTAAACAATCACATGAATAATTGACTATCCCCATCCATGCTTGTGGAAGATTAATGTTCCATTTTACACACAAATACTTGTTTGGCCCTTTTATGGTTGGAGAACAGCTCTTGTGACGATTTCTTCTAAATACAAATCTCTTCCTTATCAGTGTGACTGAAACCCATCAGGGTTCCTAGACGAGGAAGGCAGGCAAAAAGCCATGCAATGTCCAACTCCAACGTCTTTCAGATCCCTGAGGAGATGGATGCAGTGCAACAAAGTTAAAGAAACAAATACTCCAGTTTGAAAGAAAACCATCCCGTGAGAATTTTTCCAGCCAACCCTACTTTGGCGATCTGCAGTTCTGGAGGGGATATGCTTGTTCATTCATCTTTTGTTGTGTTGTTAAGTGATGCCTTTGTGAATACGTCATTGCGATTCCATGCTTAGGCTTGGCTCCTTTTAAATGATGAGGAGAAAACACAGAGCAGGCTTCAATGAACTAGTGTTTGGGAAGTGCTTTTGAAGGCTCTAAGCACAGTGAGTGCTTCAAGGCCAGGCCAGTTATGATATGGAAGTGGGAGATATTACCAGGGTTACACTGGGTGGCTTAGAAGTGAGTTATGTACCTATGTCTGGACAGCTGTGTGCCTCTACCTGACATGAACATGATCTAGTGAGATGATATCTTCCAGCTGAAAAATTGGCATGACTTGCACTTTATTTCGGATACATGTGTGCTGCAAAACTCTGCTATCCTTCTCGCTTAATTTTGGACTGCAATCTCTCATTGACACCGGCACTAAACGAAATGTGAGTTACTGGCTGGCAGAGGAATGATTTGATCTCTGTCTTATGGCATGCAGCCATACCTCATTGTGTTCAAGACTTTTTCATCTCTTCGAAGCTAAGCAAGGTCATACTGAGCCATTTCTTAGACAGCAGAATGCTACCATCACAAATGCAGAGGTACTGCAGGTACCAATAGTGCTGGTGTTGCAGGGTTGTTTAAAATGCTTCCTTTTTTTTTTTAAGTTTGGGTCCTGATCACATAATACAGGCACTTTGTTTAGTAAAAGTGGTAGTCTTGATACATGAAGATGTGAGGAATCACATTAGTTCTGTCTGCTGTAATTCTTGTTGCATCTTAAATGAGTTAAATGAACATAAAATGTGTAATTTCTGTCATTCCTGTCCTAATCTTTTGGGTAGCATTTCTGTGAACAGGGCCACACAATTGCTGATAGCTGTGCCACACCACCTCACAGATGGAATGGGATGTTGTTCTAGCTCACGGCCAGTGTCAGTAAACCACACTGAGATTCCCATGAGCTGTTGGATAGGTGCTTTGCAGCTTTGCTTTTATTTTAAAGACCAGCTTTATCTTTTCCTTTGTGATGAAGAAATTAAAGAGACCATTTTGTCTTGGCTAGAAGACTTTGAATGAGCAGGATATGTTTAAAACAATGTAAGCATTGTGACAAGCAGTATATTAAAAAGCTCTTGAAAACAGGCAGTGTCATCTGACTTGATAACAAGATACATGAGCGCACGTTAAAATACCTTGATATATTGCTTATACTCTGGTTACATAGCTGTGATGGAAAGTACACAGTGCTACTGGAAATTAGACAGTGCTATAAATATACAAACCTGCTATAAAAGAGAAATTAAACATATGGGTGCAGCAAAACATCAAAATTATCGGTTTTTATTTGCTTCAGATTGGTCACAAATTTTTTTGTCATTCACTTTTATAACCTTTTTCTTTGTGTCAAACATGATGAGAAACTGTCTGAAATGTAGAGATATAATATACAGTAGAACTGTTCTACTCAAGATGGTGGAAAAGAGACGAAATCAGGATTTGGGCCCTGTGAACTTAAAAGCTTGATTGTTTTTTCCATCTGCTTCAGCTGGTCTAAAGGCAGATGCCACCTTCTCTTCCCAGTCTTGCCACAGAGACTCTGGGCCCAGAGCTTGGACCCGTGACCTCAGCGAGCGCCAACAAGCCCTCCCCCTCTGCTTCTTGTGCAGTCGTGCTTACAGCATATCACCCGCACAGCTGGTGGCTTTACCTGCAGCAGAGACAAGTCGCAATTAGTTGCGCCTTCCCCAAGCCTTCAAGAACTGCTCAGGCATTTGCTCTGAGCCCTTTAATACTTAAGAGGAATGACAAATCCTCGGCTAATTCTTATTGATGTTGCTATTACAGGACATAAATGCTTCAATGACAAACAGCTCAGTGACAAGCAAGCCACCTGTAACACTGCGACTTGTCGTCCCAGCAAGTCAGTGTGGATCCCTTATAGGAAAAGGAGGCTCCAAAATCAAAGAAATCAGAGAGGTAAGTCTTGGGGTGTCTGCCAGGAATTCTGGGTGGCTCAGTGTCCTTCCATTGCGCTTTGCTAATGGAAAATTCTTTACTCAAAGGGTGATGAGGCACTGGTGCAGGCTGCCCAGAGAACTGTGGGTGCCCCATCCCCGGAGTTGCTCAAGGCCAGGTTGGATGGGTCCCTGGGCAACCTTGCTCTGAGGGGAGCAGGTGGACCAACACTACTGTGCCCTTGCACATTCTTTGATGACAGAGACAGCATGTGAAATAAAGAAAGATCTCTATAATATATTTGTTGCAGCACTACTAGAGCAGCTCAAACACAGCTTGGAAGAGGAAAATAAACTGAGAAAACAATCAAGCACAATGTAGAACATCAACACCCTAGCAAACAGGACTGGTTCATCAGACTTCTTTTTGGGCATGGCCCCCCAGCTATCAATACTCAAAGGAGGCCAAGTCAGGGCACTGCCAGCACTTCCAAGCCAGTTGCAGCCTTTGGAGTCAGGGAAAGGCTCAGGTTGTGCTGGGGAGCTCAGGTCAGGAGACCAAACGCTTGATCTACTTTTTTAAAAAATTGATTTTCGTATTCCTTTCTTGTTTCTCCCTAAGCTCACTGTTCCATGAGTGACCTGACTTCATTTATTCCAATCCCATATTGATTTGTTTTTAATTCAGACTTTATCTAAAGGCATTCATTCAATGGACTGTACTAGCAGCCACCTTTTCCTCTAATCAGAAAATGCAAAAATGGATCATACAGTGTCAGTTTTAATTGTTCCTCCAGCGACTACAACAATTTAGCACATGTCCAGCTGATGATCCAATGTTTTTAATCAGTCAAACAAGAAAAAGAGGTACATGATAAACTTATATAAAGAAAATATGAATGAACATTTCAGAAAATTGACTTTTGCTCTGGAGAAAATGATGGTGTTCCTTCTACATTTGTATTCATCCCAATATAGGGTAAAGCACTGAGTAGCAAGATAAAGTGCTGATCATTTTTCAATTAGACTTTGTTAAAACCAAGGCTTTTCACAGGCTTTACCAAAGCGAAGCTTCCCTTTTTATCTAAAATGTGTCTTCAAGAGACTATGTTTCACTGAGCTTCCAAGTTTCATTTCAAACATGAAAAAAGTTAATGGACATTTTTCTAACAGAAAATTTGATCAGATGTTGTAAGGGACTGGAAAATGCTTTGATCTAAATTGTATGTCTCAAATTTCCTCCGAAATGTTGCTTTATGGTAACCGTGGAAGGAGAGATGACCGCAGAGGACAGTCCAGGGTCTTGTCTTGTTGACTTTCAAATTCTTCCAGATTCCTACGTGTGTGTTCAAATTTGATTGTTCTGGGAGTTTTTCAACAACGTTCCTTCTGAAGGCACATTTTCACCTTCCAAGATTTGGCCTCTACTGAAAGGCTTTTCCTCTCCTCAGATGTGTTGAAATGCAAGCAGTGACATTGCTTCCATCAGCTGACAGAGCAGCCAAAGGCTGTTGCAGTCTTTACAACCAAGCAAACAACCTGTTGTTTCTCCGTGTACCTCTTGCTTTATAAATGCAATGCATGAAAACATGCATGGTCTGCTGTGAGCTCATGGAGGAACAATTCAGAGCTCTGCCATCTGAAAGGGTCTTTTTGTTTACTGAGACCCTCAAATAAAAGGAAATTAGGAATCATTTTCTTTTCCTTGGGATTTTGTTACTTTTTTCCACCAAAGAGTCAGGGAGCTATGCCTCCCATTAGTCCTTATTTTCAAACCTGCTTTTGGGATGTGAGAGAAGGAGTCAGTTGATGACACCAAGGGGAAGAAATTATTTCTGCCCAAATATTAGACGTATAGGAAACCTTATCTCCTTAATCCCCCCCAAAAGTAAAAGGTTTGTATTAGATGGGATTCTATACTAGTGTGTCAAAACACATTTCCCAGTTAGAAGTAAGGTGTTTGGTGTACTTTACAGAGGGGTCATTTCCGGTTCAGACTCTGCACAACCTCTTGGCACCACTGTATGCAGCATCTGGGGCCTAAGTGAGCCCCAGAACTGCTGAGACACGGGATGTGATTTCCTTTGGTCCTCCAGGTCTCTTGGATGTTCAGAACTGCCAGGCAGCAGGGCTGTGGCTGATTCCTCACTTGTGTTAAAATAGTACCAGGCAGAAACATCAAACACAGCCTGGTGAGAGCTTTGCTGCAGTTTTACAGCTGCCACCCTTTTGTCTTTTGTTTCAAACACTGGAAATCTCATCCACAACACTGAGTGAGTGCTTTTAGGATGCAGATTCTTAAAGGTGAAATAGGTCTGTGTATCATAAATGACTAAGGTGATTATTCTGGTGAGCATGGTTTCAGAAGCAATTAGCTACTTCTGTAGTACAAGGAAGTAAAAGGAGATGGCAAAGATGTCTTTGGATAAGGCTAACGTAGCATGAATTCACACCACACATTTGCATAGTCATAAGTATAATAGGTAAGTTATTAGTCATTTTTTCATTGCTGACATATGACCAAAGTAAAAGATGAAACAAAATTGTCGTTGGAATCAAATGCATAAACAACTGCAGTATTTGGCAGAGTATTTTATGCTAGGTATGCAGATACACAGAACTGCATGTTAAACAGTAACCACTATCAAACAGAAAAAAAGGAGCATCCACCTTGATATGTGATCTAATTTCATCATCCCACAGCACACTGAGCAGCAATTGCACAAGGGATGCTCTTTTGTATTCAGCCGGGTACCTCGGAATGACATGTAGGGCTGCTGTTCAAGAACAACAAGGATTGCATGCATTTGCAAGGCAAGGCTGTAAAAAAAATAAAATAAAATAAAATAAAAGCATGGCAGATAGATTGATCAAATTATGGTGAAATTTCAAAACCTGTTATAGAAAAAGGAATTGATATTCTGGCTTTACACAGCAGTAGCGAGCAGAAGATGCAATCAGTAATTTAATTTCCAGTCTCTGGAAAGAATAGCATGTGTTGTGTGTGACCACCAGGAAAATAAAATAACTCCTTGCTGGCTGACACAAACTCAATGATAACTAAAAACTAATTAAAAAAAAAAAAAAACACTGCATTTCAATAGCAGACAGGAAAACATTTTGTTTGTAATATGTGGTAGTCCTAATTCAATACAAAATGCATGTGGTTTTTTTTCTATTGATTGAAAGTCTTTCACAATGTTTGTGAAATAATACCAGGGATTTTTTTGGCATCTCCTCTCCAGATATATTAGTGCTAAGATCCAAGTTAAGAAAAAATACTGGCACGTTACCTCCTAGAATTCATCAATGAGCTAAAAGCTGTTGATGTGCTTATATTTAATCAGCACTAACTATAATTTAGAAGTGCTCGTGTGCCATCCTGAGATATTTCAGGACATAAAGCAGCCCCAACTTTCATACAGAGACACGAGTCATCCAGCAGCAGATTAAGGAACCAGTTATCTGCAGCTCCTCTGAGTATCGAACCTTCTTCAGTTATCAGCATTTTTTCCTGATTTGTTGTTGTTGGAAGGTTTTCTATTTCACTTTCTTCTCTTTGAGTCAGCATTGCAATTGTCTTTCTCTGAGGGGGTTGATAGATTTGTCCTGAAATTCAGGTCACAGTTTGCTTCTTTAACAGCTATTGAGCACTAGTCTTTCTGTGATGGGAGCATCTGCAAATGGGCTTGAACAGGCAAATGTGAGCTCTGCCAGACCCCAATTACTGTGTCTGGGTGTGTGTATATATGCGCTCTACCACATACTTAGCAAGAAAAGGTGCATGCCCTGCAACACACCAGTCCCCAGCCATGAACAGCTGGCATTGCCTTCCCGACAGTGACGCTCTGTTTGGTTGCTTCTGCTCAAGTCCACAGGAGCCCAGGTGCAAGTAGCGGGAGATATGCTGCCAAACTCGACAGAGCGTGCAGTCACTATATCGGGCACCCCCGATGCCATCATCCAGTGTGTGAAGCAGATATGTGTGGTCATGCTGGAGGTAAGTGATCGCTTGGGTTATCGCCTCTCTCATGGGGATGTTCAAACACATCACTGATTTTCAAGTGCCCAGGGTTTTCTGAGGTGCTGCCCATCCTTTCCAGGTCAGGGATTTCAGGGGGACTGCTAGAGCCTCAAATACCTGCCTGGTATGTGAGAGCCAAAAAAAAACCATCAGCATATCAAAATGAAAAATTTTGACACAGCAACCATAGTTTTTGGCATAGAACATAAAAACTCTCTGCTTTTATCACATTCTTGCTGGAAACTGTTCTCTTTTTCTCTTTGCTGTCGTTATGGGTTTTTTTTAACCTATGTGTAGTCAAGAGCTGTCTCATGATCTCTGATGTCCTGCTTATTTTATATTCCTTAAAGATTGGAGAAACAGCACTTTGAGACAGCGCTATGGCTACTGACTCTTCAGAAGTATGCACTGTACCAAAATGGCACCTACCCTTACACAAATAAAGACATCAAACTTAAGAAATCCCCCATATTTTAATGGGAAAAAAGTGACTCTTGGTTCGGTTTTTGTTGGACTACTGAGATGCATATACTTAATTTCTGTATAAAAGTACAAGATAATATTCAAATAATTTTAGTTCATTAGACATGAGTACATGATGGTAATTATTACCAATTTTGGGAATGGTGTGTAATCTTACATGCAAGTGACATTCACAGGATAAATAGCTATTTGCTAAAGGAGATGAGAGAAACCACCTTTCAAAATCAGTGTTGTTTTATACTTTTCAGATAGCCACTTTTGACACTAGAAGTACTCAGTTTTAGCATTAAGCAAATCATGAGCAGCACTCTCAGATAAAGCACTGACTTAACTACAGTTTTCTTCTTCAAATGTTTAAAGAACTCCAAAAATGAATGCACTCCAATTTGCAGCATATAGTTAATTCGGCAAGAAACACTTCCATTGAAATTAACTAGCTAATTACACTGTATTAATTAATGAAAGTGTTATTATTTTTACCTTAGCTGTAGTTAATGCACTGAAAGCAGAGCACTGTTCTGCTGGGTAGCTTGAAGCCTATTTTACAGGCACGTGCTCCCACTTTATTTACGAGGAGAAAGTTAGTATCAGTCAGGTATTTTCCCTTCATATCCTCACCTTAGGCTGCAGTGAATACATTCCCTCTCTGTGCATTACAAAGACTGTAGCTGGGAGGAATTTTCTCCATCCTTCCTGTTCAGCCAGACGAGAGGAAGGATCAAGCCAGTCACTTGCCATTGAGCAGCCGACTTAATTGAGTTGGTAAAACAGGAAATCTTGACATGTAGCAGCATAGGAAAGATCGATAAGAAGGATATGCTGAGGCTGGATTCTTCCAAAACATTGATAGATTTTGAAATTGTTTCCTGAAATGCCTTGAAATGCTTAATGAAGCTTTACAGCTTCACCAGATAAGATCAGCAGCAAAGGCACAAGCACCAGCATTGCCTCTCTCAGCTGGGCAGCTGGGGCCTGGGGTCTCCCACTTGAGGCTCAGACACCAGGCCTTCAGCTTCGGGGCTCTTGGGAAGGAGGGCAGGGCGGGCTGGGGCTGGGTTGGCTGCACCCCTCATGTCTGGGGTGGCCAAGGTGAGGAGTGATTTTTATACAAGCTCTGCTTCATTCTACATTTTGATTGCTTTGTGTTTTTGTCTGCAGTCCCCACCCAAAGGTGCCACCATCCCCTACCGTCCCAAACCTGCCTCTGCACCTATCATTTTTGCAGGTGGCCAGGTAAGAGCAGACACCATTTTGGCTTCAGCTGGAAACCACACCGTCTTGGCCCAACCTCAGCCAGCGCCTGTTAGTTTTCAACTTTTACTCGGTTTTTTGCCTGGTATAGTATTGGTGTGCTCTGTCTACTCTGTGTGCTTGCAGCTTGCAAGGAAGAACACTGCATTGCAAACTTAAGGGGAAAACAATGACAAGGCATTGAGTGGGGAACATTTGAGACGTGGTGTGTTTCTTGCTGCTTTATAAGCCTGGGAAGTGGATATTCTGCAAATGACTTCAGTAATACACATAATTTCTGTCGCCTTATAGTTTCTCAGGACCAAATAGCAACGGTGTTTTGAGGTTACAGAAACTGCATAAATGCAGGTGCAAAGCTTCCCAGCCATAAGGTTTCACTTGTAATGGAATCAGAGCATTCCTGTTTCTTTTTTATAGAGTGAAATTTTGATTATTTCCCCTTCATCTTAAGCTGTATCTATCAGGGTTCTCATCTGTTTTTAAAACCTCATGTGCAATGTGGCTTTTCCTTGTTTTGTGATAATATCCTGAAATGAGTCTGCAACAGGCAGCTGAGATGTGACAGGAATTTGCTCTGCCACCATGAGTTGCAAGAGGAATACACTTCCAGTAAATGATGAGCCAACAACAAATGCAGTTGATATCTACCCTAAAAATACCATAGGAGGCTCACAAGGGGACCTATAACCAGCAAGCTAAGAAGGGCATTGCCCACATATGTGGAAAGGTGAACTCAGATGCTACAAGCCCTGCCCATCTCTCGGTCCCCTGAATCTAGTCTGGAGGATGGCCACTATCTCCCTTTTTGGTATTCCTGTGTGTGAAGCCTGTGTGGCACAAAGGCATCCCAGCCCAGCCTAATCTATTACCCAGGATGAGGGGCAAAGCCCTTTTAAGCAATTACCCAGTGGGAAGAGCCACTCACCAGCATGGTGGGACATCTGCAGGCCTAGAGACCACGTCTCACCCCAACAGGAAATTCAGGAGTCATATGAGGAGCCAGACACCAGGTTCTTGGTGGTGCAGAAAGTGCAAGGTGCTGCTGGCATGGCATGCTGCTTCCCCCCAATCTGTCAGTGTGTCAGCAAGCTCCTAAGCATTTATCAAAGAGCCATTTCTTCCAAAGGGCCTTTGTGATAAACTTTCTCTGTTTTTTATCTCAGAGTTCTACCTTCTTCCGTTTAATGATATATTGTGATATATATCCATATTTTGATGGTTTGGATATAGTAGCTTTCCGTTCCTGGTGTCCAAATTTACCACTCTTAGTTTTCTCCAGAATAAGAGATCTGCTTCCTTAGTGACCAAAGTTGAGTTGGAATTAAAAATAATTTGCCAAAAATTGGTCTGAGAGTTCAGAATAATTTATTCCGTATGTACATTAAGTTTATATTGCAGTGCTCTCCTTTTAGAAATGCGTGTGTGCATATATGCAGCAGCCCTTGTTAGCAGTACTGTAATTGCTTCAAAGACTGTGTGTCAACTCAAAAATATTGAAACTATTTTCTAGGTTGCCCAGAACAGTTCATGTAAATAACTGAATGTGTCCTATTTCAAGGCCTAATAGTTCTTGCCATCTTCAGTTTTGCCAGTTGAAAAGGTCTTCTCACTTTTTTAATGCAACCTAGCTGATGTGAGAAAGTGTATGAGACAGACGCTTTCTGTGTGCTTTGAATGCAGCCTCTGACCAAGCAAACTTTTTTAGAGAATGCTTGAGGTGTGTTTGGGAGTCACTATGGAAAGACAGTTCAATGGTTTTCATGAGAGGAAAATAATACTGAAAATAAAATTTCATCAAGGGTGTTAAGTCCACCCAATCTTTTGCTTACAGTATCAGAAGTTATTTTTCCATTCTAAAAAACTTCATGGCTATCTTTAAAGGTTTCAGGTTTTTTAATGCTTGCATATCAGACAAGACTAGAAAAATCAAATTTCTGTTCTTACTTAACAAGTTGGGGTTTTGTTCTTGTATGTTTTTAATTCTCTTGTGCTTCTTCGATATCGCATGGTGTGACACAAAAGGAAGCTGAACTGTACTGTCCTGCTCTGCCACTTACCAATATCCAGCCTAGGCAGTGGTTTTAAAAAAGTCTGCACTTCTGCCTGTTGGAAGCAAATTGGAAATTTCTACCCACTGTACATTGCTGTTTAGATGGGTACTCATGGCTACAGCTTTGCTATATGTATCTTGGCAGTTTTATGTTTTAAATTGAGGAAGATATGCAGACCAAGTTGTTCTTGCTCTTACTGTTGTCAGTACATCAGTTGGAAAGTCGCCCTAAGCTTTGATGGAAGCAGACCCGTAGCTGTTGTCCTCGCTAAGCGTTACACTACAGATGTCTCAGTGGCCACTACCGGGCTTGTACTTGGCATGTGTCTGCCATGGAAAGGGCAGAGTTGTGAGCTCTAGGTGCTACCTATTCCTGTTATTTCCACAGTTTTGTTTGCTTCCTCATACGTATACCTGGAAGCAAGAAGAATGATGAAGAAGAGGGTGACTTTTCTTAGGTTTGCTGGTGGGTTTTATTTCAGTAGTTCCCTGCTGGTTTGCAGACCACATCTTGGGAAGCTGCCTTGTGAAAAGTTCTCCTCTCAGCTGAATTTGAAGTAAAGCCAAGACCTAACTGATCACTTCCGGTCCAACAGAGAGGCCAAGAGACCAAAGCGTGGTTTCCAAACCCACTGTTTGCTCATGGTCCTAGGCCCCTGACCAGAGCCATTTCCACTGAACATCCGGGAGGATGCTCCTGCACTTGGCTAGGCTCAAAGCCCCCCACTCAGCAAAACAGCCTAACATTTGCTTAAGGTTGTCTTCATTTGGTAAAACACTTAAACATATGCTTTGCTTGCTGAAGATCATCTAAAGGCAATGATGGCACTGATTTTAGTGGATGGGAACCTTTACGTTTATGAACCATTTGAAATGGCCATCCCCACAGACACATGTGAGTATGTATGCAAGTGAACATCCCATTGAGCCCAGTAGCACACTTCTGCCTGAAAACTGCTCATGTGCATAATGTTTGTCAGATTGCAGCCTTGTTTTAAAACTAATCTAAAAATTAAATGAAATGTTTCTTCTCCAGAAGGGAAATTCTGCTGCAGAAATGTGCATTAAGCAGTTGAAACATTAAGGGTTTTAATATCTGAGCATCATTAAATGAATTGTTTTATCATTTGCAGAGGATTCATTGCTTTCTAAGAGGCCTTTTGTCAAATAAGCATTTTGCAAACGAAGCTAATCAGCTCTGTTCCTGTTTATAATTCTCCCACTACAAATATTTATACATTATAATTTGCCCTTCTGCTTCCCTGCCCATCTAAGCTCAAGCACATTAAATTTTTTCTGACATGCCTCTCCTTTCAGAAAAGCCCCATAGGATATAATAGAAAATTATAATCTCTCTATAGCTGTTTCTGCGTAGGCCATTGCTCAGGGCTGAGCAGAGCCAGCAGGAGCGACGAGGAGCTGTGCTATTTGCCATGCACGCTCCTGTCCACTGGCACGGCAGCCATGTTGGTGGACTGAGCAGGCCACCCCTTGCACCACAGTGGCCAGAGCTTAGGCCGTGGCTCTTGGCATCACCCCACAAACCCAATGGACAGCTTTCTGCACTGTGCCAAGCGTTGTCAAGTAGCACAAGAAAATTAAGCTTTGCTCGATGTTGAGGGCAATGTGGGTGGTGTTCACATGGGGGCCAGCAGGAGGCTGGTGCTTGTCCCCCCCAACTGACCTATGCCTTCACTGTGCTTCTTCTTTTCAGGCATTTACAATTCAGGGGCAGTATGCCATCCCCCATCCAGACGTGAGTCCAGCACATGTAAATTACTCCCTTTTTTTTCCTCTCCCTCTTATTTGTTCCGGGCAACATTTACTTTCTGCAGCTAGCAATGGACTTAACATGGCCTAAGGACTCATGTCCATAATGACATACGTTGTAGCCAAGTGGCAGTTCAGCTGCATCTCTTATCTTGTGTAATAATTGCTAGAAAGTACAATGGCCCAGGAACAAATTACGGTTATCTCAGTCTTTTTTGCATGTGATAAATCTGAGTTCTTTTAATATGTAATTCTACGGTAATTAGTTAATATTAACAATAGCTGCTACATGTAATAACAGTAGAGATGTCATTTATAACCAATTTGGGGTTTTTTCATTTTTTTTTTTTTTTCTCTACAGTAGATCAGAATGAATGGTTAAACCTTTTTTTTTAATATAATTTTAAATAATCCTGTTTTAGAACATGTAAGATGGTTTCTCTGCTCTGAAATAATTCCATTTGATTGGTTAGTTCTAATTTCCCATCCTGCCCTGCAGTTGACCAAGCTTCACCAGTTGGCTATGCAGCATCCCCCCTTTACTCCCCTTGGGCAGACCACCCCTGGTTTCCCTGGTACGTACCCATGACCTCCTGGGGATGTCCTTCTTCTTAACAGCTTTGTTTCCCGTGGTCATTACATCATTTTAATAATAAATGTGGTCAATGACCAATGATCCTTCTGTTTTGACGCATTAATCTTCGTTCTTCCCTTCCTTGCCTCTGTTACAGTTCCTTTCATCACTACTAAGATATGCTTTGTTTGTTACATTTATTTAATCGAACCCACTCCCTTTGTGCCATTGGCTAAAAATCCCGAGTTTCTTTATTTCAGTCCTTACAAAGTTATTGTGGGCCATACAGTATCTACCAGTTGTTACTGAGTGAAGCGCTTGGGCATGTGTCTTGCCAAATATCCAGTTTGTTAACATCTTTCGGAAAGAAGCAAACATAGGAAAACAATATGTAATTGCAGTACAGAAATTCCAGTTAAAGAAATTAAAGCATTCTGAAACTGGAACTCCTTGTAGAGCCAGATGTCTTAGGAGCATCTCTAATCATCACTGCTGGGACAAGTGCCTCCCGTCCTACTAGAGCAGATGACTGCTCACAAACAGCGGTGAAAATTCAATTCACTTAAGAACTGTGAAATTTGGCCTGTATTTATTAAAGCATATGAATTGGTGCTGAATTATTAATTCAAGAGAAAGAACTCATGTCAAGAGAGAAGTCAAGACCGTTAACCAAACAATAAATCATTTTTCCTGTACTTGAGTACAATGGAGCTTGGCGTCTAAAATTTCACAAAATAAATACACGTATGCTGGTACATGCTTTGTATGGCAAATAACATTTTATCACATACATCGAATTTTGTGAGCAACTTGATTGTGTTATATTCAATGCAAAATAAGTATACACAGTTCTCAGAAGAATGTAAACTTAAGTAAAATATAAATGAATTACTTTTTTTGTAAGTTATTTCTTTTCCACCTCTTCCAGTTGGAAATCAGTATTTTGGCATGTCTTTACAAATGGTAATAAACAAAACCAAATAAATAAATAAATAAATAAGGAGGGGGAAGAGATAAAAAGAGAGAAATGACATCCAAAATACTTCTTTGTTTCTTCATGATGTATCTGATAAAATATCTGTAAGTAACGCTAAATGGCCCTTCCCGGCTTTATATTTTCCTTATTCTTGTCATTAACATGCTGCTCCTTAATCTTCTCCTGGTTGTATTCATGAGTTCTATGTTCCTGTAATGTTACTGTGTGTTAGAGCAGTAATTCCATTTCTCCTGAGCATTTTCCTTTTCTCCACCCAATTTAAAAACAAATGTATGCAGCTCACCGTATTTTGTACTTTCCCTTCCAAAATGACCCTTCCCAACATTCTTCAGCAACTAATCCTACATATAATTTCCAAATTCTTCTAGGTTAATTTCCTCATCGTTATTTTATTTTATTTTTTTTATTATTTTCATAGCTACGTCTTTGGTTCAACTAATTTTTCTGTTTGACTTCCACTCTAATTTTCTCTGTTGTACAACACCTGGTAGAGAGGTCAAATTTCAGCCACCCATTAATTTCTGAATCGATGTATTTAGAACAAGCTTCAGAAACTATCTGTAGGTGAAACCCTCCATTTTCTGGAAGATTTGTATGACCCTGTGGAATGACGTGACATTTGTTGTTTTGGTGGGTTAAAGGTTAATTAAAATAAGACTCATTTAAAGCGAGTCCAACCCTCTGAGTTTTGCATCTCTTTCTTTCATTTCTGTTTCACTAGCACTTCTCTACTTTTCTTTGCTCCTCTCTCTGTTGTTTTCCTTTGGTACATTTCCTCCTTTATAATATCACTTCTTGTGTCTCACCCTTTTTGCAAACAACCGGCATAACTCTCTCCCTCTGTTCCCCACATAGGACTGGATGCCACCACTCCAACCAGTTCCCATGAACTTACTATTCCCAACGATGTAAGTGGACCGGTAGTCAGTACCGCTTTCTCTTCTTGCTCCCCTCTGCCACCTGCAGGGAAATCTCCCATTTTGGCTGATTTGCAAACATTAGTCCCCCAACATAACATGTACAGCATAAGTCTGGTTCTCGGGGGGAGGAGGGTGTCGTGTTACTGACATGCTGACAAGAGCAATGAGGGTGGCCGTCCCCCCTCGTGTCACATCTCCGGTGCTGCTGGTTTAGTTGCACAGCGTTGTCCATGCCGTGGTGTTTCGCCCATCTCTTCAAAGCCTGATTGTCTGCTGCTTTTGGTGGAAAGTAGATGTGGTCTGAGATCAGCCATGCCATGAGTGGCCCTAGCAGGGGGGCTGGAGGGTATCAGAAACTGCACGGCCCCCACCTGCTGTGGGCTGGCTGGAGACCCCTGCACCGTGACAGCAGGACTGAGCTGGTCTGCACCAGAGACCGTGCCTACCCCAGGCTGAGTATGTAAAGGTGCAAACCAGACTTTGGTTATGCAGAGGTGCAATACAAGTGTTTATCTGAAAACAAGGGCTCCAGCAACTCTGTGCGGGCTGTGACAGACAGACCCAGTCTCTCTGAGCAGCACAGAGCTGAGTCTTAAAGCGGCTGCTCTGACTGCCCAGCTGATGCTCTGCGTATCATGCAAAAATGCCTACCAGTTTTATTCTAGTTTTATTCTCTTTCATTGGGAACAGCGATGTTTTTTTCAGTTTGCATTACAAATGAGTCACCTGGAAAATGGACAATTTCCCCTCCAGTAAAAAAAGCTTTCAAGCATGAGTGGGAACACAAATATAGCAATTATATTAAGAGAGACTTACAATATTATGTAAGCCTTATTAAACTCAGTGGCAATGATTTACAGTAAAAAAAAAAAAAAATACAGAACAACAAAGAAGCAGCAAAGGTAAATCTTTTTTTTATGAGCACAGTGATTTTGTAAGCTTTATGTGACTTAAAGGATGTCCTACTGATTTGTCAGTACCTGCTTTATAACCCAATTTACTGTACGTTGAGAGTTTTATAAGAGCATGGTACTTATCCTTACAAAGCAAGTTTTTGTAATCTCATTTCCAGGCAATTTTTGTTCTTGCCCCTAATTACATAAATCCAAGGTCATTCTTCTGAATTCAGTTCTTCAGGGTTCATACCAGACAAAGAGAGGAAGACAGCTGGCCTTGTGTTCTGTGGTGCAGGAGAAAAGGAAAAAATATCTGTTTCTGATCAGGAGCTACAAGATGTCCTGGCTCAGCACTATCCTCTGAGAAGCAAATACACACCCATATGTTGTTTCTAACAGAAGTTTTTTTAAGCTACACTATGTGTGCATTGCTGTTGTTGCTAAGGGAGGAAAATCAAGGCCAACGTGGGGCTGTGCTTAGAAACAGCTTACAGACAGTGAAAGGAAACCATTGCATTGGTTCGGATGGGAGAGGCAGCAGCAGTCGTGCAGGAAACCATGCACTTGTAATTTGGCTTTGCTTTCCCAGCCAGCATCTCCTGATCCCATTTTGGACAGAAACATCCCTCATCGCATGCATGCAGGCCTGCAATGGTCCAGCATGGATGAGAACAGCATGAGACTTGCAAATACTCACTTGCTCTGCAGTGCCTACCCGTGTGTGTTACATCTATTTTTAAAAACGAGATAATGTTCAATACAGAAAAGCCAAAGCCTCAGTATGAGTGTGTTGGAGCAAAATCAAATATAAAGAGAACAAGGAGCTCAGACCCAAGGTGTGCTCTGCACAAGCCCCAGCATGAGGTGGTGTCACAGTGACCTGTCCTGTAGGGAATGGGAGAGATGTTACCACCGGGTGTAGCCAACTGGGCTCAGATATCAGATGTCATAGCATTCTGTGATCCAATCCTGAAAATGGCCATTGAAAGTAAATGAATAAACCAATAATAATTAAAAAAAAATGCAACTCATTAAAAATAATGTATAATTTGCATATAATATGGGAGACAGGCAGAGGCAAGTTGCAGGAAATCTTCACCCTCAGAAAACACGAACATTTAAAAAAGCCATAAATCTGGTCAATAGTCCATGCAAATAGAAATGTAAACCCATGCAAGCCGGCGAAGGTGTCCTGAAGATCTGCTTCTGTTACCCATGGAGTCAGAAGTCCTTCCTTGCAGGAGTGTGAGAACGGCCAAGCTTACAAAGTGCTCTTGGGGCAGCCCCTGGTGAAACCCAGCCTCCAGAGAGGTCCTCATGGTGCCTCCTCCTCCACCATCAGTCTCTGAGGACACTGAGCTCTGATCTTCACAGACCCCAGTTCACCTCCTGCAGTAGGAGGATGGGCACCAGCCCTTAAGGAGGACACAAGGGCAGCGTCTGACCCTGCTGTGTCACAAAGGAAGGCCACAGGAATAGGGCACTGTGCCCACTCTGCAGCCCTGAATCGGGAAACGTCTCTTCCAGAAAAGCCCTGAGGACTTTGGATGTTCAGTTACAGCTAAGCTGCTGGTTAAATCCATCGCTGACTCAGAAGCTTTCCATTTGTGTGGTAGGATTTAAAAGCAATGGTTAGGGGAATACTTTGCACAAAATGTGCTGGAAAAGATCTGGTGGTACTATGAAGTAAAGCCCTCCCACCGAAGCCAAGGGACCTGCAGGTTCAACCTGTAGAAATTCATCTTACTGCTGAGAGCTTTGCATGTAATGGATAAATAATGTCCAGAACAAAAATGCAGAATTAATGAGATGATGTCCGTTGGGAATGTTTAAGGGGATATGTTGTCAGAAAAAGTTATTTTTACCACCTTTGCTATATTTGCACGTGATCTGATTGTTGTCTCCTGCATTGGATTCTTCAAGTAGATCTGTCCAGATACTTTCAAGAATCAGTGGAAAGATTTCACAAGTTCAGCGTCTGTCAGAAGCAAAGGGAGAGCGTTCGTGGAGTGAGACTCTACTGTTAGCACTAATTTCTCCCAGAACCATCTGCTGCTCAGCTTAGGGAGTGGGATGGGAGCCAATTCTGGCCTTCAATAAATTGAAATGCTCACAAACCCGCAGGGTCACTTGGGTTACAAGACGAGTAATTAGAAGGCTGGTTCCTGAAAATATGTTCCCAGTTTTCTGTACACCTTATTGCAAAGCCTGTGAAATCATTATAGCCCAGAATTTGCATTAACCTGGCAAGGAAAGTGAGGTTAATTGCTATTATTATTGCTTTTTAAGAGGCACAGAGTATTTAAGCATCTCTTTCAAGGCCCTGCAGTGAGTCTGTAAAGAACTGTAATCATACCTCAGGAGATTATTGCTCCCCACAGAGCACTCTGCCCCGAGCATTTCTGAGGAGAAACAAAGCAAAACGGCAAAACCCAGAACTGAGAGCCTCTTTGCACACAAATCAGTGCAAAAACCCAGTGTGCATCAGAGACGGGAAAGAACGGGAAGGACCAGGACATAAGGATTAAATCTTCTGAAAAGCATTTGATGAGGCTCCTTTGTGACAAGCACCTGCTTGCCCGGGTGACACAGAGGCTTTGCCAAAGCCAATGGACTTGCGCTGGGTCGGCAGCAGGGTACCACCACGTGCACGTGGGGATGAGTACAGTCAGCTTCTGCTCTGGACAGTAGATGCCACGTTGTAGAAGCTACTTCCTTGACTTTTTTACCAGCTCTATACTCATGATAAGAAAGAAAAGTGATTTTTTACCAGAATTAAACATATATATGTGTGTGAGCTCAGTGCCATCTCCTGTGACAGGCTTACAGCACTGGGCTCTGCAACAAACCAAAAACCTGAAGAACTCTGAGTTCTCCCCATGCTGAAGTAATGCAGTGTGATGCACATGGAGGAGCAAACCAGTAGGAAATGCCCAGCAACGTCCAGAGTTGTTAGGCCCGGTCAGTGAGTATAGCATTATGGCAGGGGGAAAACATGTTTAGCGTATTTATTTATCATCATAGGAAAATAATGTGGCAGAGACAGGCCTACATCTCAGCTGGCATGGCAAGTCAGGAGAAACTCAATCAGCACCAAGAGGTTGGGGAGAGGGAATGGGAGCAGACCTCCTTCCAGCCCCTCCCTGTGAGAGTCCAGGCTCCTGATTTGCTCCTGTGTACACTGATACTGGCAGAACTTTACTGAAGGCCAGAATAAAACCAGACAAAGGCAAACAGCAGAATCTATGAATCTATGTTTTAGGATTTGTTTTTTGATTTTCTTCTTTTTTTTTTTTTTTTGCATGAGGAGAAATGAGGTACTTGGAGGCAGGTGAAGATGGATGAGACATGGTGTGAAACAAGGGAAAAGGGAACAGTCCTGTGGTATTTACAGTGAAAGAATGATGGGACATAACTGAAATTTTGTTTAAGGGCAAGTGGTAATACTGACAGACAACAAATGCATGAGTGCTACAGGGCAGAAACAGGTTCAAAAGGGCAGAGATGGCCTTAAGTTGAGCCAGGGAAGGTTCAGGTTGGATATTAGGAAAAAATTATTCTTGGAAAGAGTGGTAATGCACTCTTCAGTCTGCCCAGGGAGGTGGTGGAGTCACTGTCCCTGATGGTGTTCAAGAGTCGTGGAGACGTGGCACTGAGGGTCGTGGCTTAAGGGCATGGTGGTGATGGGTTGAAGGTTGGGCTACAGGATCTTAAAGGTCCTTTCCAGCCTTAATGATTCTATGGTGCCATTTGCTGATCAGGTGATCTATAAGCCATGTGCAGACTGAGAATGTGGGATACCACTGGAAGCTTTGCTTTATACCTCACAGTGGTTTTAGTCTTTTTCTGCAAGCATGTGCACTGCCAGAGTCAGAGACAGGCTGCTGGGCTGGGTCTGATCTGAGCCGTCCTGCTCCAGCCTTGAGGGAGTTAAAATATGCACACATGCCAGTTTTCTGTATGTATATGTGTGTGTGTGTATGTTTCTAAGTATATATACGTGCATGTATATTATGCATATTAAGCACATATGAATTTATAGTATAGTATTTGTTCAGCCTCCAGCAGGCTTGGCTGCTCTCTCACACAGGCCAGCTTTATCAATTCTTTTCTGGAGAACTCTCTTTTGATTTATTCTGCTAGAAGTGAGAGCAAGGATCACGGTATGCTGAGCAAGCAGGTGCAGTGCCTGAAGTTCTGAAGGGCTTCACGAGTTTACTGTCCTCCATGTTCCATAACTCTGTCTGCTATGGAGCAGTGAGTTCACGTCTGTGAAGTGTGGCATTACTTGCAAAGCCCAGGACAGGTGGCTTTTGTGATGAGGGACTTTTGTGGGACTGAATGACACATAGCGTGCTGTATGGTGATAAACGGGCAGCTACAGCAGGGGCTGGGCAGCTGATGGCTGGGGAAAGGTCAGTCCTAGAAAGAGAGATGTGCATTTGGATGCAGTTTGACAAGGCCTCACCTCCAAGCAAGGCAGGGTAGGTGCTGGTATATAAAATGGAATGTCCACTGCCTGCTTGATCAAAGCTGCTTCTAGAAGCCATCAGCTCTTGAATGTCCAGATGCTGCACAAATTTGAGCATATATAAGTAAAACAAGGGCCCCAGGAGGAGCCCAAGCTGTGGTAAAAGAAGTGTGTTCTGTGTGTACCAGCTGCAGTCAGGTGGTCACAGGTGATGACTTGCAGGGTGTGTTCGAGCAGCCCATTGCCACAGAAACAGAGGATGATTTGGGGCTTCAGACCAGAACTACAATCATGCACTTCTTGCCAAGTATAGTTTTAAGGTAGCTTTTAGCAGAGCCGTGAGCAGGCTTCCAGAATCAGCTCAGGACAACACGCACAAGCTTCATGTCTGCATCACAGACAGTTGTCACATGAATGAACTGTGCTCTACCAGATATAATTGCGTCTTTGTTATCCTGGGCCTATCTGGACTGAATCCTCAACATCTAACGCAAAGTCATCTAAGAGCCTACAGATTCTTTCTCCTCACCCACCTGCATTAAAAGCACAGTCCAAGGACCCCGGCACACAGCAGTGGCAGCCCCTGCATGACCCAGAAGTGCCTTCCAGAGCTGGTGACTGCAGCGTGCTCACCGTGCACCTGAAGAGCCAGCAGTGCCACACGGCTCCTCTGCCCTGAATGCCACACGTATGAGTCATGACAACACCGTCTGACAACTGGACTGCTTGACATTCTTCTAAATACGTTTTTTATTTTTTACTGTATTTTTACACGTTTTCTAGACAGGAAAGTTGCTTATAGCAAGTAATTTTATTGTATTTCTGCCCTTCCGCTTTGGACAGACTGAGGGAATACATGCAATCTACACTTTTTGTTCACAGTTAAGACATAGTTATTACAGCAACCAGAAGCATATTCAGGCCTGCACATTGGGCACCAAGTGTCAGAGGAGTCTGAAGATGGTCTGGATCGCTTCACCGATGCTTGACAGAGCCTAAATTCCGGTCACCACTGAGAAAAAGCATTGGTAGCAGCAGATGGATTGTTGACCAGGCCCTTCAAGCTCATCATTTCATCAATGATGAGACCCTGGTTGTGGCAGAGGGAAAAGCTGACAGCCTCCACTGCTGCTGGCCATCCTAGGCCAACCTTGTGCCTCAGCAAACAGCTCTGGCTAGCAGCCAAGTGAAGATGACCAACGATTTTTCTCCCCTCTGTGCTCCATTCTGCTTCCACAACAGTGAACACTCCTAACCAAATTTGGGTAAATTATAGCTAGGATATGGTGTGCAAATGATTCACAGGAACAAAATTACAGAGGTTTGTCACTGGGTTTTGACAGTTAAGAGTGGATCGGGTGCTGTCAGCTCTCCTGTCAAGCGATGCCCTGGCAGGACTTTCTCTGCTCTTCCCACACTAATGGCCTACAGTGATAAAAACCAAATGCCCCCACCGACTGGCATTTGCAATACCACCTGCTCTCCTGCTTCACCTCAACTACCTGTGGACCATGGAGACCAGTGAGACAAAATTGCAGGAAGCAGAGAAGTCTTCAGTACAGGCGTGTGTTCATAAGCAGTGTTTTCCTCCAAGAAGGCCTGGATAGTCTCTGGTTCTATTAATGGTGGAGCACACACGAGGCTGCCTGGCTAGCTGCTTTGTCATTCTGCTTGTCACTGAGTGTGAAGCAAGGGTTTAGGGCTTTTTTGTTGTTCTTCTTTTGCTGAAGTATCTGGACAGTGTGAATCTGTTTCTAGCAAGATACTCCAAGTACTGCAGAGACAGAAAGAGTAACCCATCAGGAAGGGTGGGAGGGAAAGGCAATCATCATCCCTGTACTGTGGCACTTCTTTCTGCCAAACTGGCAACACCCTTCCAGTGTCAGTGGTCCCATAGAGCAAAGTTTGTGTTTTCTTTAGGTTCTGGGCATTGCTGTGTTGTTAACATCCATCCTGCCTTAACAGAAAATGAAAGTCCCCCCTTCCAGTCTTTAAGGAAGCCAAAGCATCTCAGCCTTGGCGGCTGGCTTGGTGTTCACGTGCTCCTCAGGGCTCCCTGCACTCCCTGTGCCCGGTGTGTTATCACATCCCCTATCCCTGGCTGCAGCTGCACTATTTATTTGTAGCATTCAATACTTTTGCAAAGTCTTGCGTACCAAGTCCAAAAGCTTGTGACTCCACTAAGAGCATTTATGCAACCTTTAAAAAAGCTCTCAGTTGAAGACAACACCAATGTCATTTAAAAAAATTAAAAATTAGAGAGGGATCTGAGGGAACACAGGCTGTTTTATTTACAAAATAAGAGTTTTGTTAAGATTCTGTAAAGCTACACTGTGGAAAAATATACATATGTATGTACAAATCAGTCTTTTCCTGCACCTGCTTCTACCTGCAGTCGCACAGCTGTAAATCCCACTGACTTTAATGGCGCAGGGGAGGACCACGCATCCCCATGTGGCTTAGGACTGGCAGCAGCACCGGAGCCATGCAGAAGCTCACGGGGAGCACGGTGCAGTCTGTCCGGCCGCTGCTCTGGGCTGGCTGCTCTCACAGGAGGCTCAGACCAGGCTGTGTCTTGTATTCATCAGCACCACAACACGCTGTCATTTTCTGCCGCAGAAGACAGCTAAATGATCTGATGTTGGCTTGATACCTACCACATAGCAGCAAAAATTGATTTAGAGACACGCGAAATGTTGAGCCAATAGACCATGCCAGTGACTCCTTTGAAACAGCACAGCAAAAATCTTTTGGTTTGATATGGAGTCTTTCATAACTGTGTTTTTGTCAATACTACAAATTGCAGCGAAGCGGTTTTTGCCTGCGTCCGTGGCACTAATCCTAGTCTTTGTCCCACTCCAGCTAATAGGCTGCATTATTGGCAGACAAGGCAGTAAGATAAATGAAATCAGGCAGATGTCAGGAGCGCAGATCAAGATTGCTAATGCCACAGAAGGCTCTGCAGAACGACAAGTTACAATCACAGGATCCCCCGCAAACATCAGCTTAGCACAGTACCTCATTAACGCAAGGTAAGTTGGCTTTGTAAGTGATAATGCTTCCTCAGGACTGCTCTGTCTGCTCTCCTGCAAATGTCTGTCCTGGGTAGAACCAGAAAGTTGCTGTGCAGTGTCCATTTTGAACAGTACTATTCGATTCCTAACGACTCGTGAAGCCTGCACTATTAGAAGCTGTGTTTACTGTTGGTTTATGTGGAAAGCAGCTTAGTCTGGTGCAAACCCAGGTACATTCGGAATGACAAAAACTCAAAAATATCTGAATATTCACATTTGCATCCGCCTAAAATATAGGTGGCTTAAAAATGGCAATTATAATTTCTTTAGAAGAAGATACCTTTCACAGACCTGTTCTACTGTCCTAAATGGCAAATATAATGAAACAGATCGCAAAACAGATTTAATTTACTCACTGGAAATTGCCACTCAGAGTTGATATTAAACTGACATGTGGTTGCTAAAGAGGCACAGGATTTATTTTTTCAGAGACAGCATCGCAAATTTGTAAAAAGCATTCCCTAATGAGACAGTGAGACTATCTGCTTTGCCACTTCTCAGCACCAGGATTAATGAAAGCACTGGCTGTCGAGCTGAGACGGCTTAAGCCTCTGTCAAGGTCGATATGATTATTTAGAAAACCACTAACATTGATACCACTTTTATTTGCAATTACGCTGAGAAGAAAGTGAAGCGGATACGGTGCTGTCTCACAGAGCAAATGCTGGTTGAAGGCAGCAAATTTGGGGAGCAGCTGTGTATTTTATTGCTTTTGGGTTTGGTTTTGTCAGTCTGGGTTTTTTTTCCTTTTTCTCGAAACGCTGTGCTACAAATCAAGCTTTGTGTTTAACAATGTTTGCTGTTAAGGTAGTAGAAATTATGCCATTTACATGCAGAGCTGTAGTCATGGTAGGTCTCCAGGCTCCTTGGTGCAACCTCCTCTCCACCTCAGTTCTGCAGTGCGCAGCTGCAGACATTGTAATGAAGGAAAAGGATGCCTGCGCAGCTCTGTATTACAGCAAAGAAAACTACTGCTTTTCGTAGTTCAATTTGGAAATAGTTTCCTAGGGAAAGACATATTTAGGAGTGGTGTCTTGAAGCCTAAGATAAGGCATTCTAGACTCCTAAAACAACCTACAGCTCTTTTGATTTATATTCTTTATAGCAAATATAAGTCACTTCCGTAAGCCCTGTAATCAAATAAAAATGTGTTCCCTCCTTTAACCCTTAAGGATATGTTCTTCTCTTGGTGTTCAGGGATTCCCCACACATCGAGACGAGAATAGACCCCTTCATTTTTAGTTGCACAAACACCATATGGCATGCACCTGGATCTCAGAAGATACCCATTTAAGATCTTCAAGACAGCTAAAGCATGCAAATAAAATAATGCACTTATTAATGGAGTTACAGTGAGCTGCTCACCAGAGACAGAAACTCTAGTGAACAAACCTCTCTTTGACTCACTTTAGAAAAGCCTGTGAACTCTCACAATTCTGTTTAATTACTGTTTATCAGATCTTTTCATGGAATGGGATATATATGGGGTCTTTTAAGATACTTTTGCAAAGAAGAAAACTTCTCAGCAGTCATATACCATGGATGCTGTATCTATACCCTGTGAAACCAGAAACAAAGCATTTTCTTCCTGTTGGCTCTCTAGGTAGTCATTTGTTACCATCATCTACAATAAACCATCATATATTATTATGTACCATATGATGAAACTGTACTTAGATGAAGTGACTTCATTTGTAAATGAAGACTCTTAAAGTAATGTATAATAAATTAAGTTCTAAGGTAACATAGGACATAAGGTGGCTTCGTCATTTAACAAAAGTTACGCTGCTCCAGATTTATCTTTTCCCAAGAGAAAGGTCTGCCCAGCGAGGTGCCACTGCCGCAGGGAGACCTGAGGCTTTGAGGCACGAGGAAGGGCTGCCCCAGCTGGGGCTCGGCTGCCTGGGCAGGGCACCGAGGGGCAGGGCTGGGCTGCATTCGTCAGCCCTCAACCTGGTGCAAGTACTGCAGTCGCTTTTAAGGTCTCAGCCTGAAATAAAGCGCTGGGGAAGAGCTGAGTGCAGTACCCAGACCAAGCACAGTACCAAGATATAGTCTGGGATGTCAGAATAAAAATATATATTATACCTAAAATAATAAATAAAAGCCATATAAGCATTCAGGGTAAGGTGGACTTCTCTTTTTACTCTTCCCTCCCAAGATCTGACATTCTCAGAGATGTGGTTTCCAGGGCCAGTGTTTCTGCATAAATCAATGTCTCTCAGCAGCATGGGATGCAAAAAACCTATCCAATGTATTCCTCTAACTGTGTGTATCCTTAAGCTATTCTCCAACCAAAGTTGCCATCTATATAGCAATTTATCAGGTTGTTTTAGGAATTTTATTGCAATCTGGTGTTGAATGTGTACATAAGATTAAATACTCTAAATTACAGATATATAAATACATTGATACAATATTATTAAGACAGAGATTTAAGTCTTTCTAAAAGTATTGTTTTGGTTCTGTGCTGACTATCCAAGGGTTGAACTCTGTATTAGTAGAATTTGTCCCAGCTTGTTTGCAGTAGAAATGTCTTTTTTCTTGTATAATCTTCTGTCTCTTAACTGGTAACCATTGTAGTAACTGGATTTTCATTATCCAATTACATCTTCTAGCTTTTATTAAGAATGAACCACAGCTTAGGTTTCCTATGTAATATTTGACTGTGGGGTGTAAGTGACCTGTAGCCAGAAGCGCTTTCTTCTTGTTGAAGAGCAGTTTCCTGAAGAAGTTTTTCACTTCCATTTTGATGAAAGATTCATTCACAGAACAGAACCGACAAAGGCAAACTCGAGATTTATTCCTTCCGTACGCTAGTCGGGCAATGCAGGACGTGGCCTTCAATGTATGTATTCGTAAGTGTAGTTCTTCAGACTGTCAGTGGAAAACTGGCACCATGAAATTCTGTATGAAGTCTGCTCATCAGCTTCCACATTCAATTTTGTTGCATGTACGACTGATTTGAGAAACTGCCGCTGTCACAGGACAGCTGAAAGCCAACCTGACGTACTTTCACCTCCCTCGTTACCACCAGAAATAAAGGTGAAGCAGGGCCCATTAGCGCTTCTGTTGTACCCATGCAAGTACACCAGACAGGGAGTCTGGGTGGCTGCTACCAAAACCAGTGCTGAGCCCGTGAGATCTGTTCTCCCTGTTGCTGCAGGACAACGGGCTCAGCCTCAAATTCCATCCATGTCAGTAGGAATTCATTGTTTTTAAATGCAAGGCAGGCAAATTTGGAAACACTGAGTACAGCATCATCTTCCTACATGCCTCTCTCCCAAAATAAAATTAAATTAGAAATATTAAAAAATCCAACTGTATAAACTGACTTTCTTAAAAACAACTGAGGTATCACTGTGCAACTCCTACATGGAGATGGATTCACCCTTTCAGTGACAGAAACAAGCATTCTTGATATAAACCCCACTGTGCAAGTAGATTGCAAGTAGCACTGCTAATGGTGCAAGCATGCTGTTCTCCCTGCAAAGAATGATTCTGCTGTTGAGGTTATGAAAAGAGGTGCTCATGAGGCAGATAAACATCACAGAACAGAGGGCATTCCAGAAAACCAAAGTTTTACATTTTACAAGCGGGTCTGCATTTCACGCGCTGCCCTCCTCCCCTCCCAACCCATCAGAGAAGACATTGCATCTTCCAACTTCCCAGCAAAGGCACCCAAGGAACTAATATCACCAGAACCCTGTTTCTTTTGAGCCCTCTTTTCTTTTTAGCTCTCCTCTCCCCAGCTCAGAGCAGCTTCAGGTATTCTGTAACCTCACCTTCAGCAGCAGTGCTTTGGGAAGCTTTAGTCCAACGCCATCGCCCATTTAGTGCTCGTGTATTGCTTGGCGTCGCACTAAGGGGTCGGGCCTTCTGGGTGTTCCCTTTCTCTGGCTATGAGCAGACCAGAGGCTGTTCTTCACAGCTGCACCTAAATCTCAGGTGAGAAAAAGCAAGGTTCTCCCACGCCCTGCACAGGGTGACTGTTCCTCTCTGCCACTCCTGTGGTGAGTTGGGCTACTGCTGCTCACTGACCCCTTGGCTGGGAAAGTTCCCCTAGGCACAATGAGACCTGACAGTAGGTGGCAGGTCCTCCACCAGGCAGCCCCTCTGTGCTGGCTTGCTCCACCACCACTGCGGGAGCAGGGAGCTGCTCCAGGGTGATGCTCCCTTGCTCACCTCTGGAAAAGGCCCAGGAGCTTAACAAGTCAGCAGTTCTTCTGAAACTAGAAAACACACAAGCTTGGAATTCATACATGTATAATTCTAGCTAACCCATTTGATTTGCTAACTCATAGCCCTATTTACATGAGAGGCAGTGATACCTCCCAGATGGTTACATGCAAAATGCATACCAAAATTAGCATTTCCAGAGCATTTGCTGACCTAAAGCACAGTGCACAAGCTGTAACAGACACGCGTCAAAGTAAAGATGTAACTAGGCAAATGTTTTTCATACGAATGCAAAACAAACAAAAAAAAAAACAATGTGCCCTTGGAATTACTGTATTTCAATGTGTAAAAAAGCAAAGCCTAAGTGCATGGGCCGAATTCATCTGGCCTGCCGATGGGTGGACTTATGGTAATGTTGTTTGCTACATATGTGCTCCTTCACTTCCTCTGACTAAGAGGTTGGGTCACTCTGAATTTCCTTGTGCTCTCTGGGTCTGTGTGATGATGTTTATGTTGTATCGATGTAGTACCTTGTCTGTCAGCCGATGGGTGATGTTACCTGTAATCACTGTGACAAGCTCAGAAAGGATACCACTGCTGTGGAAGCCGGGGTGTTGTTCCAGTAATCCTTTTTTTTCTGATTTCCTTACAATTAGATTGCATAAATATTTTGTTGCGATTTAAAAAGAAAAAAAGAGTCTGGGAAAAGTATGAATCTAAGTGAACACGCTGTCTGATCAGGTTTGTTTTATATGAAAAATGCACACTGGCCTCACAGTGAATAAAATCAGAAAATAAATAACTTTGTGAAACAAAAACAAAAACTTGACGCCTTACATGGGAACAGCAAACCATCGCTTAACAGCCTCTCATCCTGGCAAAATGACCAAGGGTACTATTTCTGTCCCAAAATTGACAAATTGAAAAAAATGACCAAAACCCCCCGCGTCCCCCTTCCAAAAATACTGTAAGATTTTGAAAAGCAAAATTCACTATACCAGTGCTGGGGAGTAAACTTCATAGTTCTTTTACGTTTTCTTTTTCGTTTCATTTTTCCATCTTTTTGCCATTATTTCTTTTTTCATGTGTAAAATAAACTAGCCAAACCCCCAACCTTCTTCTTTTTTTTTTTTTTTTGGAAAGAACTTTAGAATCTCAGTAATGTTTTCACCATCGAGTCATGAAAATCCCTTTTGTTATTTCTCTTCTTTAACACATAACATGTTCCTCCTTTGACCCTCATTTTCCCTTTTTTTCTCTCTCTCCCCCTCTCCCTCCCACTCGTCCGCCCCCCTCGCCCACCGCTCTAACCCCCGCCCGTTCATGGTTGCTCTCCCCCCGTCCGTCCGCCCATCCATCCCTCCCTCCCTCCCTGCCCCACCACCCTGGCTGGACCCTCCCAACCTGTTTGTTCCTCTTCCTCTCTTCGTTTGCAGCTTAGAGATGGCTAAAGTCAGCACCCAGACCGCTTCCGTCACGACCCCTGTTGACCTCAACATGAACCTCTCTCAGTCTGCCACCCCTACCTCCACCCCCACCTCCATGGCCGTGCTGGCGGCCGCCTCCGCCGTTACCGTCAGTACCCCCCCTCCCCTACCAACTCTGCCAACCACCCACTATGCCGTTCCTGTCTCCAGTCTGCTTGGCATGAAAACTGTCCCACTCCTGGCACTAAATGCCGCGGCCGCCGCGGGGGCCACGGGGAGTTTGTCCGCTTACACTGCCAAAATTCCTTCGACGAGCGGGGTTAAGAAATCTGACCGCCAGAAGTTTGCTCCATATTGAAGGGATGAGACACAATGCAAGCTCTGCCAGCTCTACCAAGAGTCTGTGGTAGATCCTAGTAATCAAGGAAACAATATGGCATCTTTTATTTTCTGTTGAGTTGCTAGTGTTAACTGTTGCCACCTCCAACCGTCTTCCACTTGCCATAACAACTAACACCCAGGCGCCCAGCAGCAACTAGTTCCAACAGCCGCTGGGGCTGAGGGCTGCGCCGCGGCCTGGTCCCGGGCCTCAGGGCCTGAAGGCCCCATCCTCCCTCTGCCCAGCTGCAAGCAGGGATGGCGGCTGCACAGTACCACAGGCAGGCAACAAACCGCGCTTCTGGGGCTGAGGAAAACTCTTAGGCTAAACGATTGGAAAACAATGATAAAAATATATGAACATTAGGCCCCCGTGGTTTTCCACTGCGCTCTTTTAAAGAGCACCACCATTTTCTCTGGTTTAGGAAACCATAGTTTTTGACAACTCCACTTCAGGGAGGGAGAACAGGCGCCTTTTTTTGCACTCTGACATTTTACTCTTCCAAATTACCAACACAGTTCTTGTCCCTGTAACTGCTTGGGAGCACGTACAAGCCAGCCACAAGCCCGCTGCCCCTGCCACCCTCCTTCCTCCAGGCCCAAAGTGAGGTCCCATGCCACGCACCATCCAGCCCGAGCACAAAGGCTGCAAAGCCTCCTGCTGAACCCAGCAGAAGAAATCCCGTGACTTTAAAGGGCACGTGGGCTTTGTTCAGCCAAAATTTTGTCCGATTTTTCCATAGGTTTCTGTACAAACTCAAGTCCTGTTTAGCTCACTGCTAATTATGCCTTCAAATCCCGTCGCAGTTATGAATAAAATCTAGAGCACATCAAATGACTTCCAAAGGTTGCTGCCTGGACAGATAGCATCCCTTCACCAGAATGTCATGATGTCCAGATTATTCCAAAAACAGACGCCTCATTGCAGCCAAGTCGAAGAGCTGGGTGATGTAATGGCTGGTTGCTAGCTGTTGGAACTAGTTTTTAACTGCATTTTCTGTTTGTCCATCCACCTTCTTTTTAATTTCTGCCGCATAACTCAGTAATGCAATATTGTTTTCCTCACCACTTCCGAATCCAGAATCCCATTAGCCCGCCATGTTCATCCACTTTGCACTCCTTGGACACAAAGCTTTAACACTTGAACTGTATTCAGTGCATTTTAATATAAACTAAAAACACAATGCAAATGCAATACTTTTTAAAACATGGTATTTCAAAGTGTGTTATTATTATTGTATAGGGCTAAGTACTATCTCAGTATTTCGTGTCATTTCTGTATTCTGTGGGCTTCTCTTCACCTTAGTACCTTTGCACTAAGTTTTGTCACTGTAATCATTTGTAGATTGCCATTGTTACAGTTTGCACTTATCCAAATGGGGTTTTTGGTTGTTTTAGTTGTGTTGGCTTTTTGGTTTTTTTTTTTTTTCTTTTTTGGCTGCTTGGTTTTT
>WBMW01003950.1:565416-582396 GCA_013396635.1 Penelope pileata | reverse complement strand
TTTTTTTTTTTGCCCTTTTTTTTTTTTTGTTTGTATATAACGAAGGAAAAACTGGAAATAATGTCAAGGTACCTCAGCTATTTAACAGCTCTAGAAAAATGCTGTAAAATTGTTCTGGACTATTGTAACTGTTTCAGTAACTGGCTTTTAAAAAAAAAAAAATACGGAAAAAACAACCTGTGTGAGAATACTTGCCTGCATTGAAATGCTGTTCTATGCTGGTTGTACTCAAGTGTTATTTTTTTAATAGTGAGAAGATTTTTTTCTTTTTTTTTTTTTTTTTTTTTTTCTTTTTACCTTTTTTTTCTTTTCCTCATTTTTGTTCCTACATTTTAGGCTGTCTTCAGAAGTTACTGGCCTGGGGGCTCTGTAATGTATCTCATCATGCCCTAGTGCATTAGCCACCAGACAGGACTTTTCCAAAGCCCCATGAGACAATGCTTTCTATGGACTAATCTACAGAGGAGTTTCTGCCATTTCTAACTTTCTTATTATTCTGAGACATCAAAAGAAAATACTTCTTTTACTCTTTAAGCAACTGTGCTTCCTAACTCTTGTGTTGCTCCCGTTTTAACACTGTTGTGGGTCATAACATAAAGCAAAGTTATTTTCGAGGATTAATTTCCATCGATGTTCATGCTTTGGCTAATCTGTATAAAAGCATGGGCTGTTAGTGTTCTAAACCACTGTATTCAGCTAGAGACTTGACAGTAAATTAAATGAGACATTTTTATAAATAAATTTTTTTCCTGATTTAAAAGAGACGTGGTAGCTTTGTGCATACAACTGTTGTGTTGTTTAAACTTTGTTCTTTGTAACCAAGTTGCTAATTTGTCATTTGAGAAACACTATTTTATGGATTGTCAAACTAAGATCGTAGACAAATTGCTTGTTTTCATTAATGATTAAAGGTTTCATATCATCACGCTTAAGGTCCCAGTGCTCATTGGGAAGGAATGTAACAATTGTGCAACACTGGCAATACTAGAAAGCGCCTTAGCGCTTTCATTGTCAGGGATGACGATTCTTCACATGATTAGACGGATCCAGACTGCGTAATTAGCACAGCAAGCAGTATTTCTGCAAATCCTTTGGTTTTTAACAAAGCTGCTCCTGGAGTACCTCACACAGCATAGAAAAGACAGCATTTGGCCTTGTGCTACAAGAAGCCACTGTTTCATGTCTCTCGTGTTTTCCTATACAGATTTTGAGCTCAGATATTTGGAAAAGAAAAAAGAACAAAAAACCGAACTCGGGCACTAAGCATTGATATTGTTGAGGCCTTTCCTACTTTCCTATTCCCAGCAGCAGCGTTCAGTGACAAGGCTTCTTGAGAGCACCTTTCACCAGTCAGGAAAAGAGGCCAGCAGCTGGGAGGAACATTACCATGTGCATCATTAAAAAGGGGGAAGGGAGTGATGGCCCACAGCCTCTCCCATCTTGCCCCAAAATACTGCTTGAGCCATTCAGCTCCGCTCTCAGATCTGCTGAAGCACTGCAGGCACAGCCTCAAGCTCTCTCTCTTCATACTTACGTGAAAGACGGGGGCTGGCTCCAAGCTGTTGCTGCATACAGCACTTCTGCCTGTGCTCTGGCCCCCTCTTCTTTTTAGGGCATCGACTGCCCTTTCCCATTTGCTGCTTCCTCCTCGTGTGCAACAAGTGTTGACAGTGCAAGTAGGATCCTCGATCGCTGCTCTACTAAGGTCTACACTTCTCTCTTGGTACTTAGCTTGGGGTTCCCTCACTGCTCTAGCTGAGTACCTGTGTGCTATATTGCTCTTGCTTTCATTGAAAAATAGGGCGCAGAAAGCTGTAAGGTATCTAAGTCTGGAGCTAGGATATGACCGAGATGTCCATACAGACCTGGAAGGCTGTACAAGTCAACAGCTTTTGCAATACAGATGCGGCAAAAGAGCCACCTGCAGAGGAAAGTTACAGAATGCCTCGTTGCATCCCAGCACACAGGAAGCACAACCCAGTGTTAAGGTAGCTATTCCAACCCCTAGGTTGCTTTCAACTACAGGCTGCACCTGATAAAATTCTGTGTTATTCTCAAAATATATTTAAGTTCTTACTCTTGAAGAGAGTGCTGAAGCTGCTTTTGCACCGAGGACATCCATACTTTTCATTTCCTAAACAGCAAAAGCTATTCCTCTGGCTAGCCTGGCTAGTGTAAATGGGGAAGGAAGAACATTATTGCAGCTCAACACAAAGTAGGTCAGGACTCTGGCCTCCCAGGGAAGCCAACAGGCAAAGGGCAGCAGCAGCTCTGTCACGTACAGCATCTTTCACATAAATAATTCCCATGCGCCTCGCTGAATTGGCTAGAACGGGCTGAGATTTAAACAAACTCGTTCAGGAGCACATTTTTGTGTGGAATAAGCAGGGATAAAACGAAGACATGGACATATGAAGGAAAAAAGGAAATCTTTTTAGAGAGCTTTTGCCAAAAATAACACAGGCAAAGATGCGATAAAATCTAGGCTGAGGATTCATTTTAATTTAACAATTTTAGTTCAAAAATATTTCTGAATGGCAAGAAAATGTTTTATATAGCTTTAATATAAAGCGTTATAAAGCCTTAATATACAAAACAGGCCAACAAGACACAAGAAGGTACATCTGGAGGAAAAAAATTAAAAAAAATTAGGAATGTTATCCAAGATAGAAAGCAAAACCACTCATGCCCAAAGGCAGATAAAAGGATCTGTGCACCTCATACAAAAAGTTCACTGCCACAAAACTGTGAGTTACCAACTATGCGTTCTGCAGCTTTGAGATCATCAGATGGTTATCAGAGTTCTGGCAAACAGCTTAAAGTCAAGCAGTTCTCTTGTGTTTCTCTAGTAGAAAAGAAAAAGTAAGACTGCTGACTGGAATAGTCAACCAAAAGAAAACAAAGTTAGACGCATTCTGCCACATAACCTACCCACTGCTAACAGGCAGAGTGCTTTCTATTTTCAGATACAGCCAGAAGGGATCTGGGGGCCCCAGGGTGCCTGTTTGTGGCAGCCACGGCTCCTAGGAAGCTAGCAGCACAGCCAGCAAGGCTGCCACAAATGTAGGCACCTGGAAAGTGCTCGATCCTCAATGGGCTGCACGGGTGAGCTGTTTCTGTGGAATCACAGAATACGGTCACAGATCGTGCATTAAACCTACCCCCTGGACCAGGCAGCAATAGAAGGCACCCTGGTTTTTACTTTTTCTATTTTTAAATACTCAAGAGCATGAAAAATAGAGCGCTTCTCTGGGACAGGGGAAATCCAAATTAAGTTTTTGCCATAGCCTCAATCTCTGACAAACATATTTCAGCACTAGTTACATACTTGGAACAGGACTTCCCCCTTCTCAGCTGAGCGTCATGATTATCAGACGAGGATGCATGCTCACTAATTCAACCATTCTTACAAGGGCACAGCTATAAGCAAGACTACAATCAGATCACAGGAACTGACAGTTCAAAGGACAACAGAGAAGAGGGATTTGAACACAGATCTCCTATAACCTTCATAAGTACTGTAACGACCCATTAATTACCCAAGACATCAGTGCCTCAGCTTTATTTTTGGGAGGAAGGACCTGGTTTAGATGTCTACACAAGGGAATTACTTGCATTTCTTTCCTCAGCAAAAAGGCCAGGGTAGTTAGTTCTAAGTGAAGTGATGAAGAGAAGATTAGATGAAGGCAGAAGCTGCTTCACACCAGAAAATCTGGTCTGAAATACACTCCGTAGGAATATAAGAATATATTCCTTTGCTTCCCATTGGTTCCAGGAAAGAACACAATAACGTTGATTTAATTGCAAAGTTTCTGCATCAATGCAGCGTGCTGTTACACTACAGAGAAGCACCTGCTTCAAGACAGTAACTGAAATGAAAGAGAAGTGCCATATTCATCTGATGTTACTAAAGAACGGGAATTTCCGAAGCATTTAAAGCACCTACTGGTTGTATGTCTGATTTCCTAGTGTACAAGGTTCTTGATTATAAGACAAAAAGAAAGTATTTGTAGGTTTGAAAATATGAGCAATTTAACTTTTCTTAAGAGCTATTTTTAATTCAGTGCTTCTAAGATGATAAAATGCAAGGAATTTAATTACAGTGACTTGTAATAAGCAAAATTTGTCTCATCTCCAATTGAGTTTATTGGCAAGGGAACCAACCAAACTAAAAACTTTCTACCCAGCACTTATGTTTCTGAAGCAAAAATTTTAAACGTATATGCTTCGGTGGAAGAATTATGGTCACATTAACAAATGAGAATATTGTTGTAGTTTGGATTGTTGTCGGTTTTTGTTTTGTTTTTTTGAGCAATCACTTTTGTGCTGTACGAAATACAGAAGAAGCTATGGAAAAAGGGTTAAGCCATGACAGCAGCAGTTTATTTCCTCCACGCTGGGATAGAAGTTAGCAGACAGGTTACCATCTGTGATTGTCTGTGCTTGGCAGAGAGCAGTTAACTACCAAGACGTGGCAGTACCAGCCTGTGGGTAGCTGCTGCTGCAGACAGTGGTACTGCAAACTGCATTGCAAACACAGACACACGCTCATTTTGGCCCTGGAAGTCATTTGTGTGTTTCAAAACCACTGAGTGGGGGAATGGGAAATGTTTTTTGGTGGCATGAGATATCACAGCTCTTAAATTTGGGCAACACCTTCCACTGCTGTATAACTAAGCACTGATCACAAATTATTTTGTTAATAAACACGAGGCAAGTATATACAAAGATTTCATCAGAACTAAGCCTGTTTTCCCTCTTTAAAACTTTACTAACTCGTTTTAAATTTATCATACTTCAAAAACAAAGTTAAGCTGTTCCTTCACAACTTTACTTTTTGACAAAAATTACAGACTCATAGCATCGCTGACGTTGACAGGGCCCTATGGGTCCATCTGGTCCCACCTGTGCTCCAGCAGGGCCACCCAGAGCAGGGTGCTCAAGCCCACCTCAAGGTGGCTTCTGGAGATCTCCAAGGAGACTCCACAGTCTCTTTGGGCAGCCTGCATCAGTGCCCTGTTCCCTAATTAAACCCTAAAATTAAACCATAAGTTTTTCCTATTTTTTCCAGAAGTCCTTAGCAAACTAAGACATCCTTTAGTATTTTCAAATCAAAAATATGTTTAATTTTAAAAACTAGAGAGAGAGGAAAAAAAAACCAAAAAAACAAAAAACCAGCACGAGACACTTACCAAAGCTTAAGGTAGTTCTTTTTAAATTCATGTCCCAGCTTTGTCAAGTCTTTTTGTTCTTGAGTTTCACTTCATCTGCATTTATCAGAACATAAATCGATTTTAGATGCTCTCCTTTATTTTCTTAGAAAAACTTCCAGTAATTATAGCTAAAAATGTGATCTTACCGTACCAGTTTCCAGTACAGCATCTTCCTCTCTGGTATTTTGTTACCCTTCCATTTGGTTATATAAATACTTGCATTGTGTTTTCATCCCTCTGGTTCAAAACACTGAGATAGGCCACACTACGGCCTCATTAAGCAAAACAACAGATACTTTAAAGAAATCCTTCAGCACTCACTATGACACATCACGGAGCACACACTGTGGAGAAGCTGCAGGTCAACATTTCTGAGTTTGGCACTTCCATACATAGACAAACTGTAAAAGATCCTGAAAAAACAAATATCTTTTATTGAAGGGGGGTGGGGTTGTGAAGCGTAGGGAAAAGAGAACTTTTAAGATAACATAAATGCATCAGATTTTATACCTACCCACTCCATGTGGGAAACCTCTGTAAACCATCACTTTTGCTAGCCCTTTACTTTTATACACAATAACCCACGTCTCCATATAGCTAATGTTAGCAGAAGCTCAGAGATTCTTCAGTTACTTATTAATCCCATTAAAATACCTCTGGTAGGAAATCAGCTTTTTTAATAAGAAAAGTACACTCAATTTCGTAAAACATTTGCAATATACAGTTTTTACAGTAAGTAATACACCATTGTACATCTACAAAGTCTGGGGTGGTTTTTGTTGTTTTTTTTTGGTTTTTTTTTTTTTTGTCTTTTAATTACACACTTGGCTCTTTACCATCTCCCAATCCTCTTTAAATAAATACTTAACGAAAAATCTCACTTCTAATAATGGAAGTAACATCATGATAAAGAGAGTATCAGCAATGCTGCAAAAAGGCTACAACAAAGCCCCTTTCACCCGCCAGTCTTGAGACAGCAGATCCTGCAATTCTTCTTCATCTTCGCTACCAATAGCCTCATCCTCTTTCTCTTGTGTTGCTTTTAATTTCATGGCTTCCTTATACTTCTCCTTCATCAAATCCTGGCGGTTACGCAGAAGCTCAACACGGCGGTAACATTCACTGTTGAAAAATAAATCACTTATTACTATCTGAGGTCTTTTCACATTAAATGAATTTTCTACTGTGCTGGATTTTGCCTCTCTGACTTTGGATACAGAAAAGCTTAACAGCTTCCCACTTCCCTTCTCTGGAGGTATTCAAATCCTGCCTGGACAAGATGCCCTAGGGAACCTGGCTTTAGCAGGGGGATTGGACTAGATGATCTGCAGAGGTCCCTTCCAACCTCAACTGTTCTGTGTATCTGTGCGTGCGTGCGTGTGAACTAGAAATGCTAGTGCACCTTCTCCACAGTCATCAAATAGAAACAGACCGAAGGAGAGGACAGGTGTGGTCAATTCTCTCGAAATGAGAGCTAATCCAAACATCAAACAATTGGCATACCACCACAAATTGGTTTAAGAATAACACAGAACCTCTAACCTCTTTCACACAAATAGAGGTGCCAATTCTTTGCTCCACTTGAGGCTTTCCTACAGCGTAGGAAAGTGAGCGCTGGCCATTCATTTTGATATTTCAGTGGTCTCTGAACTAAAGACAAAAAGGTAGCATAAGCGTTCAGATCTTTTATCTGATTACCGAGCGCTATACTAGAAATTCATTAAGTAACTAAAATCCCTAAGTTTCGGTTGTCTACTTACTTAGAACTTCTGTCCCCAAAATATGTTTTATGATAGTAATTCTAGCCACTTTAACAGGATATTTTGCTGAAAACACAAAGTATCAGCCTGATTTAAATAAAACTTTGCTTTCTTCATTCCTGTTTGTTAAGAACAGTCAACAAGGAAAGATTATTGTCTGAATCCTGTTGCCCCTTGTATATCCACAGTGGGTAACTTACAGGCAAGCCAGAGCTCAATATTTGAAGGTTAAGGAAAATATGAGTGTCCCTGAAATTGATTTGATTTTGAATTTGAATTTGACTTGAAGCAGCCTATAATTAAATGCACTCAGAACAGAAACAGTCTAAGAATTTACTTGGAACTTTTCTTTCAGGAAAAATTATTATGGTAACAAACTTGAAACTCTCCTTTGCACCAAAATTCATGTTTTTATCAGGTATCCTGAGATTTGAGGGAGTCTTTCTTTTTCCTTCAAGTATTTAGGCAATTAACAAAAGGTGGCATCACAGAAGATTAAAGTCTTATCATTCTAGTCAGATAGTGATGCATTACTGCTGAAGAACAGAGTTTGAGCAAAAATTGATCTACTTACATCTGCTCATCAATCTCTCCAATCTGACGGTCTAGTCGTCCCTCCTCATCTTCTTCTGCTACTATTGCTTCTGAAATCTAAAGAAGGAAAGCTCTAAGAAAATGCGTCTTCATCCTGAACTCCACTGTTGTTCCTTTTTGGCATCTGTGTCTTCCCTTCCTTCCCTTTACCCCAAGTCAAGTGCCTCATAATTCTCAATCTGCTATACATCTTCACAAAAGACTCGAGGCATACACAGAAGGAGACTGATCTGGTTTAATCATAAATTGAAATGTTTATTCTTAAAACTAAAATTTAAAAGTAGTTTGGTTGCTCTGGGGTTAAACTTTTGAATTTTTCCATACACCATTATTTGAAACAGCATCAGCAAACCACGTGCATCCAAAGCCTGAAGCTGAAATTGGAGCTATATCCCAGTACTTGGGACTTAGTTACACAAGCTTATTGAAAGTGTTGGTTAAGTATTCCCACTGGATCCCCAAGTATTTCTAACATGTTATTTTTTTCAGCATATACTTTCTCAAATCTGAATGTCTGGGAGATGCTATGCAATCAATGGTCCACGCATAACTGAGAAGATTCCTTCTAAGATGAAGAATCATATGAATGGCTAATGCTAGCAAAATGTACCCACTACTGCTTTTGTATGAATATTTCCTCTGTTTATAGTGCTGAGCGCTTTAAAATGAGCAATGACAAAGTTTCTGCACCACTTATCTTAGCAGTTGACATATGAGTAATAATTTACAATAAAAATTTCAAAACTGGCAAATATTCAAGGGAAACAGTGAGAACATCACTTATCTTTAACAACAGTTTTATGTGATATGAAAGGAGATAAAAATCCATTCAGGAAGACCTTCCATGCAATGCTAAAAAGTAAAAAAAAAAATGGAAGTACAGAAAAATTGCTGTCAAGTTACGACTCACAGACACAAACCTTTCCGTCACTCCCCCAAGTTTTGGGGTTCCTTTCCAATGCATTTAAGTTAATCATAAAACCCAGGTTACTTACACTTTACAGATCCTTTTTCAAAAAGGCAGGCAAATGAATAGTTGAAATTTTTTTTGTTTGGGTTTTTTTTTTTTTTTTAAACCTTTTCTTTTTTCTTCAAGGTTGAAATACGAATTTATCTTATCTAAAGAGACCATAATTATGTCCTATTTGGATACATAACACAGATCTGATGTATATGATATTCTATTGAAATGCAATTTAATAAATGCAACTAAATATATTGATGACTGGTTCCTCATCAAAAGTTATTTCAACTTATTTTTTCTTGAGTGGAAGAACCATTTGCTCATTTATAAAGTGCATTTAACCACACACTGCATTGCAGACAAACAGCTGACAAACGCATGTCAGTCATTTCACAGAGCTGCATGAAACTGTTGTTCTCCTTATTATGTATAGTATCTAGAATCAATAAAAATAGATTCCATTACTTACTGTGTTGACCTGTCGCATTGCCTTTTGAAATTCATCCCATTCCTTGTCCATCTGATCCTTTGGAGCATCAACTTTTCGCACCTGAAGAACATGAAAACACAGGTTTATTGACGTGAGCCACTGGAGCACTCTGAAGTAACTGGAAAACCAGCACACGTGATGCTGTGTTCTTAGAAAACCCGTTCAGAATACCTGAAATGAAAACAAAATAACTAAGACAGTGCAGCACCATAATTGTTTTGGAGGAAAAAATCTGACTCTGCTTCTGGATTTTAACAAGAAATTTGAACATAGCATTAAAGAGTAACTAAGAATGGATGGTGTAAGATGTCTGGACTAACAAGAATGACTAATCCCATTAATTTGATGATCTGTAATTTCACTACATCGAGTGATAACTTCTAAATTCTTCCATGAGCTTCCTGTTCAGTCGTACACAGGAGCTACCACACAAGTCATAAAGCAATGAACTATTTGTTTTTAGTGTAACAAAATATTACGTCACTAGTATTAGATGGTCCAACCACATTTCAAATCTCATCTGATTTTGTTGGCTAACAGAAGAAATAGACAGCTACATACCACTTTTTAAACAACCTGCAAAGCTTTTGCTTTCATGGTAGACAGCATTAGTTACTAAAACAGGACTGAAAAAGTAGGAAGTGCAAGAATGGCTTTATCATTTACAAAAGAAGGTAATCAAAACCAGACTGTGTTTTTAATGTAAGCAAATAAATCAGATAACCTACCTGTGTAACCACAACAGCTCAAGATTAGAAGTTGTGGCATGTATCACATGTTAGAAGACAGATTATGCCTGGCTCTGGACTGGGTGGAAATCATAGCTAGGAGAACTAAGCAGTTTGTACAGAAAAACTCATGACATCTTTTTGCATTAGCTTTGTTTTTCTTTTATTCATTTCTCTCTTTTGGTAACACGTCACCCATCATCCCTGTAAAGAGGATGGTTTGGTATACTTTGTTCCTGAATTATTATATAAAATCCAGTAGTATGAATTAATTTTATAGAATATTTAGAAGCTTCCAAGCAAACTACATATTGGGAAGTCATCATTTCTTTTTTCTGTTTTGTGATTATTTCTATCATGTGTGTATGTACTGTGTTACTATGCATTGTGGTTGTCTTCTGTAATTCATAATTATTTGTATTTCTTACAATAAATTTAAACACTAAAGATATTATTTTTCCTTGAAATATTTGTCAAACTCAGGATTTACATTCTTTATAAGTTCCTCATGTAAAGAATCAACACTTTTCATGCCCAAAATCTCCCATCCAAAAAGCCCACTGTTAATTCCAAAAAAAAAATTGTTTTGTGGATGATTTCAACACAGAATCACTGCAGTCATCCCACTGTAAGCGATGTCACAAACATCTCCCTCCCTTTCACATCCGCTAAACTTAGAAAGGGCTGCTTGTGCAGTTGACACATTAGAAGGAAGGGATGCCATCCAGAGGGACCTTGATAAACTCGAAAGGTGGGCCCGTGTGAACCTAATGAGGTTCAACACAGCCAAGTGCAAGGTCTTGCACGTGGGTCAGAGTAATCCCAGGTATGTATACAGACTGGGAGAACTCCTCCTTGAGAGCAGCCCAGCTGAGAGGAACCTGGGGGTCCANTACCGAGAGAGTGGTGAGGTGCTGGCACAGGCTGCCCAGAGAGGTTGTGGATGCCCCATCCCTGGATGCGCTCAAGACCAGGTTGGATGGGGTCCTGGGTAACCTGATCTAGTACCTAATCTGGAGGTTGGTGGCCCTGCCAGTGGCAGGGGGGTTGGAACCTCATGATCCTTGGGGTCCCTTCCAGCCTGGGCCATTCTATGACTCTATGCTTAAGAAGAAGAGCAGCTGTAAAGCAATTTCAAGAAAGCTTAATGGAACACATATTGACTTGTAAATTTTATCAGCTAAGGAAATTACCACTAGATCACTGAAAGATCACTAACCAAGTGTCCTCAAAGATACATCTTCCTTTGCCTGCTAGACATTCCCACTTCGCACAAGCTTCTCAAGCCATGGCGCAACTTCATATTTGAAAAATGTAACACACCAGTCATATTAAAAAAAGAAAACTACAAATCTTTTTCAGCTACATATTTCTATACTCAAAAGGTCATTATTTAGAAGTATTTACATACTTCCACCACAGACTTGTGTGCATGAGTGCTGCCAAAAGAAGCTTGCCAGAGCAAAGAAACATCAAGGCTTGTAATTGTGACAGTGAGGCTACATGAACATAAAGAAGCATTATTCACCAAAACATAATCCACGTTAAATACACCGACAGCCTACCACAGTGTGAGCAAGAGAAATATACTCAAGAAAAATAAATAAAACTTTCAATGAACAATACCATTATTCTCATAAGAATACAGGAAACTCATCAAATCTGAGTTAAATGTTAGAAAAACAACAACAACAAAAAAAACCCAAATTTTATATTTCAAATATCAGTCTCTATTCTGGCCATTATTCAGTACTGTGCAAGTTGAAGAAAGTATGAATGAATTTGACCAAATTACAAGATTTAAAATTGTGATTTTTTGGAGAATGTCCTCTTATCTTTTTTGAGCATGAAAAGCCCACAGCAGTTAAAGATGAGAGGGCTGAAGACTAAGTTCACTGTTGCAGTATGCCAGTGCTAGGGATTACACGGCTTGCCATAATCCAGTTGTTTTCATCCTAAGAGGCTCTACAATGTCATTGCATAGTAACTCTTATGCTTTTCAACAGGCTCTCTCAGAGGAGATCAGAGAACTACTTTTACATACTCAATTCAGAAGCAGAATGGGATGCAAAAATCTGTTAAATGTTACTCAAGGTAACAGGTGCGTTGTCCAAATCTCAATCCAGCACTTAAACAAGTAATGTTTGTTTCACATTGTCGTTCCATGAAGGAACTGCAATCAAAAACACATTCTGAAAGATATTTTAAAACCCTCCACTCCTCCCACTCCTCTTTTCGTGTCTTCTAATTAGTACAGAACTAAATAGCTTAACCATTTTCTTATATTCTGGTACAACTAATTACTGGCACAGTATCCTCACTACTCAGAAAATTACTACAACTGACAGAAATAAATCCAGCAGCATAAAAAGGTCAGGTCACTTACCTTTGCATCCACTTCAGGATCATCAAAGAACCCTTCTGGCAAAGCCTCAGCAGTGTTTTCCTTCCTGAAATGTTTACGATTATTCCAAGTTAGCACTCAATAACCTCTTTTATTGTGGAGATAAAAAAACAGTCAAGAATAAAATGGTTAATTTTTATAAAAGAACCTAGAAATGAAGGAAGCTTTTTTTATGCTGTAAGTTTTGCCTACACCCACCAAAACTCATTTCTTCACTTCGGTCTTAACGAACTCGCAGGAAACTGCAGAGAGGTTTAAAACTCACTGCCAAAACAGGAGCTGTAGTTTAGGATTCCTAAAATATTCCTTCCAGTGTGCTGAGCATCCAAACATTTTAACAGAAATCTCTACTTCTGAAAGCCTAAACCAATGTCTAAAAAAGCATGTGTGCTGAACCACTGCCACAGAACATGTAAATTGTTTTCTTTAAACAATTAAAAGCAGTGGTTGACAAAACGCTTCAAAAGCATCATGTATTAAAACCTGCAAAGAGAGATGTCTGACAGACACTGTACGACATTGCTCCCCTGTCCCCAGGGTGCAACACACCTTTCTGAAATAACACTCAAGGCTGACATATATACAAACTACTCTAGGTACAAGTTAACAATATGACAGATGATTAAATGATCACAATCTGTATTTCCTGGAAGGGTAGCGATTATTAACAATTCCCAAATGTTTCAATATTTGATTCGACTGCTTACCGTTCCACTATCTTCTCTTGCATCTCTGGTTTCTGTATGGATCCTGAATGGGAAACTATAGGAGCAGCTGTAGTTTTGATGTCAAAGAAGTCTAAATGAAAGGACAGAATTCTATAAGTAGAAAGAACAGCTGTCCAAGCTTCTATAAAATTCTGAGTAGAAAAGAATTTAAATTAATACCTTACGGAATCAAGGAAAGAAAAGTCATACATTACTGCATGTGACAGTCTCAAACAATTGTAACAGAAGGGGCAAGCATGCTGAGAAAACACTGCACAATAACAACCAGCAAAGAGCCTCTTTCCGTTCTCTCCTTCCAGTAACATACCCTAACCAGCTAATAGCAACAACCAGAAAAATAAACAAGAACCCTCCCATCACCAACAGCATCAACAACAATCACCATTAGACAATCAGCAATGCTAGGAAGTTCAACAAAGGTAAATACCAGGTGCTGCACGTGGGACGCAGTAATGGACACAGGCACAGGCTAAGAGACAAGTGGCTGGGGAGCAGCTCAGCAGAGGGACCTGCAGGTGCTCAGCAGTGTGCCCTGGCAGCCAAGGAGCAAACTGCATTTCAGAGTGCATTAAACACAGCGCAGCCAGCCAGTCAAAAGAGGTGATTTTCCCACTGTATTTAGCATTGGTGCAGCCCCACCCTGAATATTGTGTGTGGTTCTGGGGCTCACAACGTAAAAATGGTATTACAGTGCTTTAAAGCATCCAGAGGAGGACAACAAAGCTGGTAGCAGGGCTGGAGGACACGCCCTGTGAGAAGAGGCTGAGGGCACCTGGGTTGCCCCATCTGGAAAGGAGGAGGTTGAGAGGCGACCTCATTGCTCTCTGCAGCTCCCTGAGGACAGGAAGCAGATGGAGGTGCCGGGTCTGACCTGGTCACCAATGGGAGGACGTATGGGAATGGCACAGAACGCCCAGTCTGACCCTCTCCTGGCAGCTAGGAAATAATACTTTACCATGAGGGTGGTCAGACACCGGAACAGGCTTCCGGGAGAGGTGCCTGTCAGTGTTCAAGAGGCATTTGAACAATGCCCTCAACAACACGCCTTATGCTTTTGGTAAGCCCTGAAGTGGTCAAGTAACTGGATTCGATGACCTTTGCAGGTCCCTTCCAACTGAATTACTTTATCCTATTAACACATCTTCTTACTGAATCATTTCATTCATCATTACCTGTAGGTAGAGAATTAGGTATTGCTTCTTGAGTTGGAGGTGGAATTTCAGTTTTGTGCCTAACAGAAGATTTGTTCAATTGATCTTGTTCCTCTTCTTCTTCATCATCATCATCATCATCATAATTTCCTGACAATAAGCTGGGACCAGGACCTTTTGAAAGCCGTTTGCTTGAACTCTTTTGCTCGGTTTCATCAAAAAAATCTGCTGGCAGCCTAGTAGAGAATACACGATGCAACTGCTTCAAATATCAGAAAAATCAATTTGACTCTAGTATCTGAAGTCTATTTAGTCTAAAAGATTGTGTTGCTCACATATCTTTCACAATATGCTAAACTGTGCAGGTACAGACATAACCACTGCCTGAGGGCAACACACTGTCACTTTCTGTTGAAGTTCTCCAAGAATGCTTAGGCTAGTGCTGAAAAACACGTCAGTTACGTTTGTGTATAAGAACACTCAATATAAGAAACGTTACTAAAAGTAACCTACAACAAAGAAAGCTTGGAGGAATGGCAGCTTAGGCAGTTCTACTTGTGCACTCAAGGTTACCTGCAGCTGTATACCTGCCATTAAATACCGCATCCATAGCTCAGCAGTCATACAAATGTTGCTTAAACCTTGATACCCTCCATGCGTCACACAGCTACTCATTTTGGGTTCCTCCTGAAGCTCAGAACTGCAGTTTAGAAGATCTGTGCAGGATCAGCGATGAGAAAATCCAGACTTGCTTAGGATAGCTGCATGGTCTCCAAGTCAAACATTTTTCTAGCTTATGTTTAAAAATATTCATACCAATCTGTTTAGTAACCAAAAAATGCCTCAAGTGGCAATTCTACACACACATGCACGCACGTAAAATTCCTACAATGTAAGTGTCTTTTAGCATCAAGATAACACCACCTAACATCTATGCAAAATAAGTTTATTTATCCTGAGAAAATTTTACAGGAGACCTCATGTGGCATCTACCAACCCTACACTGATGCCCAAACACCATCAGAAATCTTGAGTGGCCATAAGATGCATAACTCGATCCCTTGAATTCAAATATATTCGTACCTTTGCAAGAGTTCAACTGCAAGATATGCATTTATGTAAAGTAACAAAAATGACTTAATAAAGATGCGTTGATGACATTTGTTAGTAGTTTTTGAGATTAAATGTAATTTAAATGTGCATTACAAAATTTGTCTTTGTTTCAGACAATCATCCCTTCTGCAGTACGGTATCATTAAAGATTGGAGCGCATACCACAGTGCACTTATTTTCATTCCAGTAGACAATGTAATAATAACACACATTAATCCTTACAAGTCTGAGACACAAGGAATTCCTGTTTTGTCACAGACTGTAGAATTAATACCATGATTTTCTCATCTGCACAGGGGATGGTGCAGGTGTACACTCAGGAATATACACCCGCATTAGAAACTGAGCAGAAGCAGGAATCTGCTGATTCTCTCCACCTTTACCCTCGACTAGGAGAAAAAAGGAAGAACGGGGTGGGAAGGTTACAAAAGGTCACGCAATAGGATCTACTTACCCAGATGTAGATGTATGTGGCTTCTCTTCAGCACCTGTGTAACAACCAAGAATGAGTTCTTAGAATGCACGCTTCTGAAAGAAATCTCTCTCACTAACTACAACAAGTTCAGAAAGTTTGGGACTGTTATCATTATTTCTCAAGACCTGCACTAATGTCTGCAATTAAATGTCTCATACTACCGTCGGGTACAGAGTTCCAGCCCTAAGTACACAAGATGTTAACCTTACACTTGTAGCGTTTACTTAGGCTCTCACACTCAGTTAAACACAGGCTACAGTTGTGGAAGGAAGAGAGGATTCCTTTTGGTACTTGATATAACAAAGAAAAGTAAAGACATCTTTACATGAACCACAGACATTGAATATTAACCCAATGACCAGGAGAACACAAGGTGAACTACCAAAGGAGAAGCCTCCCCTTCCAGCAGCAACAGGCTGACAGATTAACCCAGCAGTTGTACTGATTCAGTTGCACAGCAGAGCAAAATAAAACTGAACACTCTGAAGACGTAAAACAGCTAGATACTAGCAAGTGCTTGAGAAGAATTTTCTCTCTTTACCTTTTGTTCTCTTTAATTCTGTATTTTCTGTGTCAACGGTTTTTCTCTTGGCAGGATGAGATGACGTACCAGCAGCTGAACCAGCTGCTGCCTGCTTTGTGCCTTTTAATTCTGCAACTCTCTGTAAAGAAGTACAAAATGTAAGAGGCTTTCCTATCAGGAACGTATGGATTTCAGCTTAAAAGGCAGGAATTTTAGAACACAATGCTTCTAGTAGCCTCTTAAACGATGTGATGCAGGACCAGAGCGACTGACGCTTGCACGAGGGAGGCTGGCTGGCTAAGAAAGGAAAGACAAGTGATGCTTGGAAAGGACCAGTGATGCTGACAGCAGTAAAACACTGGAGGGAGGAGCAGGATGGCTGGGCACATCCTAGGGCACTGGAACATGAAGCACTTTAAAATAAAACTACAGCAACAGATATTGCCACAGAAGACTCAGAGCACTGCCAATGAACAAGGAACTCCCATACACGCTTCTTTTGGTCTTTTCTTCCATCCTCACAGAATGAAATCACAANCCTCAGCGGCCGCTGCCTCCCCCCCCTCCAGGCCCGCCCCCGCGGCGCCGCCGAGGATATTTGGCGAAAGGCGACTCGATCCGCTTCTTGTCGGCGTTCTGCCGCTTCTTCTCCCGCATGAGGCGCCGCAGCTCCTCCTGCCGCACCTGCTTCCGCCCCGCGCCCAGCCCGGCCGCCGCCATCTTGCCCCGGCGAGCACAGCGCGAGGGCGGCCGACGAGACCGCGGCTCCGCCCCGCCTGGGGAGGAGAACGCTCTGCCCCCGCCCAGGGGCGGCGGGAAGGGGCCGGGGCCGGGACT
>WBMW01003950.1:548385-564942 GCA_013396635.1 Penelope pileata | reverse complement strand
AATCACGGAATGGTTGGGTTGGAAGGGACCCCAAAGCCCCCCCAGCCCCAACCCTCTGCCGTGGGCAGGGCTCCCACCCACCTGATCAGGCTGCCCAGGCCCCATCCAGCTTGGCCTTGAGCACCTCCAGGGATGGGGCACCCACAGCACCCCTGCGCCACCCCCACCCCCTACACCCGCAGGGGCGGCCCAGGCCCGCTCACCTCGCGGTGCTGCTTGCCCAGGACGTGTGTCTGCCACAGCAGCTCGCTCTTCACGGGCGTGCAGCACAGCGAGCAGCTCAGGTGCCCCAGGCTGTTGTACGTGGCGCCGCCGTTAAGGAAAGCAGNGGGGTCGGGACTGGAGGCGGCAACGGAAGCCCTAGCCCCGCCTCAACCACGGGGAGGGGAGAAATAAAATTGTGTCAACAATGGCGCTCTGGCTTCGTCACATGCTCAGGGCATCGCCCGAACCACAGGGACGAAGTCCGGCGCTGTCTCTGAATATACATAAACTGCTCGCAAGTGCCCCAAGGAGCACCAAAATAGGCAAAAATATTAAAAAATAACCAGTATATCTCCTACAGCCAGGCCCTAGATACGCTGGCTGAAGGTACTCAGGCCAGTATCCATGAAAGTTACTTTGAGAAAATAAAACCCAGGAAGCGCAGCCCTCCGCCAGGCAGGAGCTTGCCACGATGGCCTTGTGCCCTGCTGGACGCGCCTCCCCCACAACACCACAGCACACCCACAGCATCACGGCCACAGACAGCAAGGAACTTTCTGTATTTTATTTCTTCTTTTCCGTTTACAATAGCACAATAAGATGATTAAAACTCTAGCCCCAAGTTCCACGGGGTCAGGTGCACCACTCCAAACCATGAGTGACCGCTGAAGTCTAAAGAAACCCCAAACCAAACAAGAAGCATGACTCCATGCTCACAATAATTTTAGTTGGGAGAACTTGCTCCCTGAGACCTTCACCAAAAATAGTATTTTTTCTGCTGCTCTGATAGAGCAGGCCGACCCTGCAGCCCTGCAGATGGCAGGCTCGGTGCGTCTGGCACCACAGCCTACGGGGAGATCACAGAATCATAGAACAGCTTGGGTTGGAAGGGACCTCAAAACCCACCAAGTCCCCCCCGCCCCTGCCGTGGGCAGTGCCACCCACTGGATCAGGCTGCCCAGGGAACATCCAACCTGGCCTTGAGCACCTCCAGGGATGGGGCACCCACAGCTCTCTGGGCAGCTGGGCCAGGGCCTCACCTCCCTCTGAGTAAAGGACTTCTTCCTAACATCTAACTTAAATCTCCCCTTTTTTAGTTTAAAGCCATTCCCCCTTGTCCTGTCATTGTTAGACCATGTAAAAAGTTGTTCCCAATCCTGCTTGTAAGCTCCCAAGATGGAGAGGAAAAGTGGCAGCTGTGAGACTCAACTTCAGTTTTCAAAAAACACAAAAACTTTAGGGCAAGATCTTCCTGAATGGCAACTCTGATGAGAGCCAAAGCAAAATGGCAGCTGGAGGAAGACAAAGGGTGAGGTGAAAGCAACACCATGGTGAGCAGCTTGGCTGTCACTTGGCATGGCCAAGACACTGGGGGTTGATTCAGCAGCAAAACAGTTATCACAGTACGCCTGGATGAAAGAATTAGAGGGGATATAGCTTAGTTTTGATTGAGGTCCGCGTTAACCCTCAAATTCTCAAGGATATTTATAATCCTCTCTTCCTTCCACAACTGTAGCCTAGTGTAACTTTTAAAAGCACAGAAGTTATTTACTGAAATTTAAGGCTATTATGAAAAAAATGAAGTTTAAGATTCATCTGTCAAAACTAACCATAGAAGTCAATTCATTTCAGGTTTCAGGTAACTGAATACAGCCATCCATTTTCCATAAGAAATCAACTCATTTTTTACATTTGTGAGTCCAGACAATTTTACACTGCATGTATTTGTCTTTGTACACTTAGACTTTTGTCCTAGAAACCAAAGCACCCTTATAACAGGAGTTACCAGAGGGGGCCTTCAGCTCGGGACATGCACCTTCTGCTGAATCCGGATGTGCTGGTGGGAGAAGTTCATCATCACTCTTCTTGTGATCCGGCATCAACGTGCCAGATTAACAAAAGATGGACTATGTAAAATCTTCCAGTTAACCCATCTGGTTTTGGGATGGGCTGAGGACGTCCTCACACAAGCACATCTCCAGGAGCAGCCATTTCTGGGTGGGGGAGATGGGAGACAGCTGAAGCTAGTAGCCTTTTCCATTGATGGAAAGATTTAAAAGACAATGTCATGTTCCTGCCTGAGAGAAAAATATCAAGCAGCAGCAGAAACAGACAGACTCCTAGCCATGCCCACAGCTCCCAGTTCCCTTCATGGGCAGAAGAGAATGCTTTGTTTAATGTACACGCACAATGCACCATAAGTTCAATGCACACATATTTGAGAGGGCGAGGGTCCTTTCCATCTCAAAAAAGTGAGTAATTCCGCAACTTCTGATTTAAGCAACAATAGTGCTGGTGGTTTAAGAGTCAGCTGAATCTTGAACCTTGAAGTGTTGGAAAAATACAGCATGACCAGACCTAGCAGGCCTAGGTAAAAATACACAGCCCAACCAAACATATCATTTCCTAACTGAAGACAGTAAAGCTTACAAGGAACTTAGACCTTAAAATCTTCCACAGATGCTAAGAAAAGAGTTTCAAATGGAAAAAAATACTATCTTGAAGAAACTGGTTAACTGCAAGAATATGGCAATTCCAATTTTGGTATGGTCAAATGACATTTTCAGAATACAAGTAACCCTTCTTAAAGCAGGGCTATCTTTCTTCTTTCACCCAATGGCATTTTTCACTAAGATGTTCCTCCAATTACAAACACCAAGGAAACACTAACTTCCAATAAGTTATAAACCTTATTTTTTTGCTGAAATATTCTATTTTTATCTTGTAAGAACAGCTAATCTTAGAATTGTCACACATGAATAAAAGACTCACCATTTAAGGGCATGAGAAGAAAGAACTCAATTTTTTTCACAGAAACAGGCTCAATACGGTCAATACTTCACCAGCCACTGTGTATATGACTGACTTACCTACCAGAAGCATCAGTGAAAAAGCAACTCCCACAACAGTTATGTTAGCTATGAGCTCTGACTGACAACTGCAAGCAAAGTTGGCTGCCCCTGCCACAAGTTGCCATCTCCAGCAAAAGCTTTGGTTTTTTTTTTAACCTAACAGAAAAGACAAAGCATGGCATGTATCAGACTGTGACTGAGGTTATGACTGATTCTCACATAGCGCTGCTGAAATAGTTGTGTCACTTTGTAACATCCTACAAAAAAAAAATCACTAATTACCTTAACAGACTAGAAATAATCACTGCAATCTTTCCATTAAATATAGTTATCACAACTTCAGTGAAACCAGAAAAAAGTTAAAAAAAGAACCTTTCAAAATAGCTCCTTCGTTATACCTTGTTGTAACGGTCGCGTTCGTCTATGAGCAGCATGAGTGATCTCATTTCAATTCCTACTATAACTCAAGAAAGAACAATAAAAATAAGCTATAGAAAACACAATACATCAGAAATCCATGTAAAAAAACATGTACACTTGTATCAAGGAGCTCAGTAACAACTTAAAGCACCACTCAAAATTAAGTACTATATATGTTACAGTACATTCCATTTATTATGACAATTTAAGGCTAAATAGGTATGACTCCCTTATAGTCAAGCTTTCTTATATTTATAAATGCATACAAACATTAAGTAAATACAAATGTGTAGGGTTTTTCTTATTGCTCTGAACCGTCTACTAGAATGTTGAACGTTCCCAGATATTGTCTCCGTTTGCCTTTTTCAACCAAGATGAAGTCCTTAAATTGCAACATATGGCACTTGTATGGTTATAGACCTTCTTTGATTTGAGTCGTAAATAAATTCAAAGACATATCAGAAAATATTGCCCATCATTGCAAACTTTGTAGCACAGTCAACTAAACAATTGTCCATAAGATACATCATTCACCACAATGATTATTTCTGCAATTCTTCAGGACTTTCTTTTCAAAATAATAGGTCTAACCAAGTGGCAAACAAGACAACCAGCAAGAAATAATTGACTAGTACCAGTCTAAAAGACTGGGCTTTAAGAAAAAAGAAAAAGCTGAATATGTGCTCCAAAACAAAGAGCAAACTTTTCTTCTTGCTCATAGAGCAATTATGTTTCCTAATTATGTAGAATAATGCCTCATTCTGCCCGTGCCAAATTCTTCGACTGTAGCTTGTCCATTTCTTGTCCAATATTTCCTTCAATAGTATCACACTGGGCAAGAAAAGCCTAAGAATAAGAAAAAGAGAAGTGTTATCAAGGATGTAATTACCGCAACAGTAGGCTGCTTCTTAAGAACAGAAGTTTTTGAAATGTGAAGATGCCAATTCAATGGCCACTTTCTAGCTCATTTTTGGTAATTTCTTTTTAACATTTTTCTATACCCAGAATTCTGCTATATTGTACAGATTTTACTTTAGAGTCTTACTCTCTATGGGAAGTTGGTACACTTCAACAGTGGATACATCTTCCACATGTACAAATGGATACATTTTCTTAGCTTCCAGCAGGAGCTACATTTGACTCATCTTTGTATCCTGGACTCATTCCTTACTGCCAATCACGGAGATAACATGAAAGAAGGAAAAGGAATGATTCTGGTGATGTTTTGTAGCGGGTTGGAGTTTTTTTGTGTTTTTTTTTTTTGTTTGTTTGTTTGTTAAGTTACCAGAATTAACTTTCTATCATCAGACAGCCATAAAACCAAAACTAATGCACGTGCTGTAAAAATCTTTGTTTTCATATTTTGCTTTACAAAGCTACTAAACACTACTCAAAAAGATGTCATAATACCAATGAAAGAACACTGAAAAAAAAATCTAAGCTACAAGCTGCTACCATTTCCACCAACTCCTGGTGGAAAACGACAAAAACTCACCTGAACTCTTTTCACCAACCCCTTCTTTTTCAGTTTGCAATCGTTGAAATTCTCTGGCAGATTCTGCAATAAAATAAACAAGTTGATGTAGCTTGATGTTGAAACTAACATACTAGCAAAAATTGGATGCATTAAGGATCTGAGTCCTCTTAACAGGCATCCCAAAAATGCCATGCCTGCTCAGTGAAGATGATTACACAAGAAAACTTAAAAATCATAAATTCAAAAAATGAGGGATACAGCATGGCTGACTGCAAACAGCTGAGCTAGCAAAGCTACCGAGTCGTCAGGTAACATAAAGCAACAGATCACACACGCTTCCTCTGTCTCCTCTGGCATGTGTTAACTCCTGCTGAGCATCTACTTCATTTTTTTTGGAGACTATTAGGATGATTTCATTTCTTAGAAACACATTAACTCGATCACTTGCCAGCGTTAGAACAAACATATCATCAGTAACACAGGCATTGCCAGTCTGTTTAACTGCACGTCTGATCTCCTCTGCAATCTATTAATGGAAGGTAGCAGATGTGAAACGTCACATGCCAACAGCTTTTAATTTAATTCAAACTGCATCATTTTCCATACTCCTTCCACCCAGTATGTTCATGTAATGTCATCTCAGCAAACGTTACATGCTTTGTCCTTTTGTTAAACTGTTTTGTTAAATGGGGGTGTTAGTGGGGAAGTGAGCTCAGGTTTATGGTGTTTTTCTGAAACACCTGTACAGATGATTATTCTTATCAAAATTGTGTGAACATTCTTAGAAACGTTATGTTCCTATTCTGTGGGAAAGAGCACCGTTGAAAGCCAGTTATCAGGTTAAGTCTAGGAATCTGTCATTCACAATGTGAATTCTCCTACAGAAGCCTGTTCCGTGTGAATCCCTTTCTTCATTTATGTAATGTCACCTTACATCCTTTGGAGTTACAGCACAAGATAGTTTCAGAAACTGTTATTACATTTTCAACTATGGTCTAAAATGAAAACCTCTTGTCACTAGTGGCACAAAGCTTATGAATTATCTTAGAAACTACATTGCTCTTTACAAACTGCATTTTCTAGCACTGTGTACTAATAATTCACAAGCAATAACAAAAAGCCTTTGAAGTATTTATAGCATTCATAGAGAAAAAAACCTTTAAGAATATTACAAGGTTATATGAGGTATCATAAGGGATCATAGACACAGGACCCTGTAACCACACACAGCAAGAAAAAATATTCTTCCCTTTGTTTTCAACAACACAGTTCACTTTTAAGATGAAAAAAAGAAATCACAAGAAACATTTAACATAAAGAGCACATTTAATGCATACTGCCTTGACCCCATACTACAGGCTATTTGAAGGCTACAATAGCCTGAAAGAACAAAGATCAGTTAGGCCTAGTTGTTGATAGCTGACTCTCACCAGAAAATGAATATGCTGTCACAGTGACACAGAAATTCTTCTTTTCCTTCAAGTTTTCCACAACTTGCAATTTCTTAACAACCAAATTCAAGATGAAAATATGCACTAGCTCAGTCACATTGCCCACCTCCCTCTGCTGAGCGCTCATCTCAGGCTGCACTTTCTGAAAGATGATGGCCTATGAAGGAACTCTTACCAATCTGAAATAGCAAATTAATAATTTTCTATCATCATAATAGGCATAAGTTAGCTTTCAACAGCAGACAGAGACCTCCAGATGGGCTTACCACACAAAGACTGTTTCAAAAACAGATACTGGTAACTGGATACTGGTTACTATGAAAACTGAGCATACAGACAATATTCAGACTATTTCTATTTTTGACAACGTTTTTCAAAGCTGTTCTTAATTACATCTATGCGTGCAAACACCTATGTTTACCTCTACAACCCCATAGCTATTTCTAAGCTAAACCTTGCAAAGCCCTTCACAGAGATATGGAACTAGAAGACCTATATGTACTAATTTCTAAAGCTGCTCAAAAGGCGTTTTGCAATCAAATTATTAGTTTATAAATTTTAACATCAAATCTCACAATCTCTCTGTTTTACCTTAGTTTATGTCTCCTCTCCAGGAATACACTGTCCAACTATTCAGGGCTTAACAAATGAAGCTGGCAATAAACCTTAAGTCACAATAAGATTTCAAAATTTAATTTTAAAAATCAAGTTTAATTAAAAAAAAAGTTGTAGCTTAACCCTAGACAGTGCTTATGCAAAACTCTTGCCAATTCTACATTTTTGATGCTAGCATTGCTTGCAGAACAGCAGTTTGGGTTAGTACAGAGCTTCCTACTGCACAGCATGATCTTACTTGCATAGAAGGTCTCCCAGTTGGGCCGTACTCTCTCTGTGACAGATGCCTGTTTAAGTCTTTCAGTCCTTGGCCTGCATGGTCTTAAATTTTCAAAACCCGACTGCAGTGCCATCTTCAAGCCAGCACAAGTTCTTTGGCTCAGGCTCTGTGTATCTACCACCCCACACTCCTGAAATTTAGAATTTCTTAACCACTTCTCTTTGACTGTTCTTACCATGTGGACACACTGACAAGACACACTGTCGATACACACACTACACCCTGAAAGATTCATCTTTTGTGATGAGGACAACAGTCCTGCTTTAAACCAATCACCCTTTACACCTTCATAAATCCATGTTTGTGCATTTTCCTCTCTTTACATCCCCTCTGTACTTGAGTGCTCTTTTTAACTAAAGACACAGCATTCCCCTCACCTGAGCACTGCTTCTTACAAAACACAGGCTCTCTTATTCCTTCCCTCCTTCCAGCTCCCGACAAAACAAGATTGGTGTAACCACCGCACTTCTGTCCTCCTCTTTGTTCATTTCTTACTTGCCAAATCACAGAGCCCAGAAGGTAACAGCAGATGCCTGAATCCTCTTTACAACAATGTAATCCATCAGTGCACAAAAGAAATTCTAGTCAAATTTATTACTTATGGCTATCACAGCAGAACCAAAGGAACACTGTCGTTAAGTGTGTGTATATATATACATATGTCTGTCTCCTACACTAGCAGTCACTAGCAATAATAGCTAGAACCCTTCCTGGTTTCTGTTATCAAACTGTATTTAAAAAATAAATCATCTCTCTACCATACATCACCAATGTTTATCAGTTGCAAACAAGGATTTTTGCTGACACCCTATCCACCTAATAATGCTCTTTTTTTGTTTTCTTTTTTTCCTTAGTTTCTTTCAAAACTCCAAAACAATGTACAGAATTTTAGTGTACTTCTTAACTGACTACCAGTCCTTCCCTTTTTTAATTTATTAAATAAATTGGTACATTGGGTAAGCATGTTGACGCCAAAACCCTCTCATCTAAGAAGACAGCGGGTTCTCTAGAAGAAGCTATTAAATGGCAGCTTTTCTTTTTTGTGAATGCAGAAATGGTAACAAGGTGCTCTACTCTCACTGAGGGATGATAGTATTTCCATGCTTATTATGCTTTAGAAAAAATTTCCCCCAAAGCTTTGATTTTATGCTTATGATTCATACTAGAAGACTTGAGAATTATCATTACGAAAAGCTTATCCAACGGTTATTTATCCAGATAAATTCAAAGATTTAGTAATAAATTCTCATCACTTCAAACACAAGTGGCAAAACTTCACAGAAGTCAGGAAACTATATGTTAAAAGCACAATGACATTAGTTTCAAAATATTTCCTTCTTTTAAAGCTTGAAACATTAATTTAGTATTAGCAGGGACGAGGAGACTGTGAAAAAAAAGCATAATCAGAACAGCACAGTTATTTAAGCAAGTTTTACAGAGGAATTATAGTTCCAAAAATCCTCAAGAAGGATGGGGCACCAGAACATTACTATGAGTCACTAATACCCTCAATTTCCTCAGTACAGACACATCCAATTTGACAGAAGATTTGCCGTTAATTCATGCAAACAAAACTGGTGCTTTGCATTTCAGAACAGAAAGGTTTTTTCACTTGTTAGAACACTGTGTTCTCTGCAGTGTTCTAGATTCCGTGTCTGTCATTAATTAAAAAATCATCCTGAGAACAACGTAATCTCTAAGATTACAGTACTGGCGACAGACTTCATGCCGATTAGAGGAGGATCACAAGAAGTACATAGTGTCACGCCTGTCGTTTTAAATTTTTCTACTAATCTCAGAAAAGCTTTTATTCTTGAAGAAAGTTTTCAATTTTTTAAAAAATGTGATCAAGTCAAGCATGTTCTGTGTTCTGCTTGCTGACAGTTATAAGAAGCAATGTGATTTGACTTTTACTCCTTGACCAAATGCTCCAGTTGCTGAAATAAATGTATTTCTGGTGATACACAGAGACAAATCTTCAGCTGCTGAACAACACTGAACTAGTGTTCTTTCTGAGGAACAAATAAACAACTTCAAAGATCTGTGGCTTATGGAAAGGCCCAACCACTTCAGAGCCTTCAAAAATCTGTTAGATGCTTACAAAATCTCTCAATCTGTCCCGCTGTAGAAGCATAGCTATTTTAAACAAATGTTAAAACGTGTATGTTACAGATACTGTACCCTGATGCATCCCTTCAAGACTGTGCTTTCTCACTTTTGGCAGTGACAACACCATATTTTACTCCCACTCCAATATTGTATGACTACCGAACTACTTCTGCCACTTCCAAACTGAGCACTTCTTTTAAATTTGCATTTTGCATAGACATGGAGCCTAGTAAAAAGGAATATTAGTTCCAAACTCAGCTTCTCTAATTAATGAGCTTCCCTACTAACAGTAAGAGGGGAACACCCCCTAGAAGAGATAGAAACATGCCTGCTTCCTCATCCTTAGCTCTGTGTAACCACGCAAACCTCACTTTGTACCAAGCTAGATGCTTGATTGATTCAAGCAATGTATGACAGCCACGACACTTTAAAAAGCTTTCGCAACAATTCTGCCAAAGAAACAAAATGAAACATTTACAAGAGTGAGTTGCCAGTCTGTTTACTTTCTACAACACATGGATGCTTCTGCGTTACCACTCAATCTCTGCTTTTTTTTTGTTTGCTTGTTTTAAAACAACACTGTTGATTGAATCGCAAGCAACACCTATATAATCAGTATCACCCAAGAAATGTCAAGATTTGCTTTTTACTTGACTAACTAAAGGAATACTAAACAGTGTATAAACCAGTTACGAGATATAGATAAACTACCTCTTGGAATATACACGCTCTTCTGCTCTTCATTTCTAGTTACCGTTTCTAACCTCACTTTATACCTAAATGGAGCCCATTTATTGCTCATATATACCTCACTACCATTCTGTGTCGCTATCTCTGTACTTTGCACAATTACAGTAAATCTAACAATTTTTTCATAAAGTCAGCGGCCTGTTCATCTGATCTAGTACAGTACCACTACACTGAATGGCTACATTTTATGAAAAGATTCCATTCAAATACACGTACCTCATCTACAAGTTTCCACAGCCATATCTCAGAAGTTAAGCTTTCATGACAAAAATATACAGCCCTCCTTATATACTAAAACAAACAAATATGGAGTTTGTTATTTATAACATAGCTTCATCCACTGGAGTGAAAACCCTCACTTTTATTTCTTGTTTTAAAAATGCAAAGCTTGTCAATGCCATGGGCTCTTACAGGTTCTTCACTGAAATTAATGAACAACTATTAAAAATACGAAAAGATATCAGTCATAATCAGTTTTAGCTCTGGCTGCTCCACTTCCACAAGAGACAAAACTGAGGCACAGGGTCTCCATTATTTCCTAAACCTGAAGATGGTTATAAAACTTTAAAATCTTGCACTAAACCTGGAAGTCCCTTGTCCAGTAATACCTAGAGTACTTTGGATGAGAACATAGACCATAGCTCACTTTTTATTTAAGCCATGGGAAAAGTATGAGAATCAAAAGATGATGTGGGAAACTCAGTTTGGATTAAATAGGAAATAGTGAAGAGGGCTTTTCAAGGCTTCCAGAACTGTAAACCAGCATCAAGCACTGACTTTCTTCTAAATATACCATAGCAATAGAAATTGAAGGGCTCAGAAATATGCTTTAATGCCATCCACATGAAACAGTTGTCAGCTCATTGCTATTTTAATAACGACACACAGTAAATCTGCTACTTAAAACTGCACAATTTCTATCAAGTTTATATCTTCAACAGCAAGGTATTTTCCCTTACGTGAGGTAGAAAAGGAAACAAATATTTAGGCTTTAAAGTCCTTAGTATATTATAATTAAAATAAAATATTATTTAAGAATCATTATCAAAAACAAGCAGCAAAGGGTAATTTACTTATAAAGATGACCAACAGGAAAGAAGGAAATAAGTTCACGAGCTCTGCTGCACCAACCCTAGGAACACCCATATTGTGCAAAATCTGGTAAAGGTCAGTTCAAATTGTTATTCCATGATTTAGGCTGCTGCTGAGTTTCTTCAAAATATTTATGCATTCAAATACATTTGGTTCCCCTCTTACAGGCATCTGCATGGAATCTTTCTGGAATAAATCCATAAAGGGTCATTGTGTATACATGCAGACCCAAAGACTTTATTACTACAGAAAAGTAGCGTTTTTCTTCAGTGCAGAAGATTATGATCACAGTATACAAAACAATTATATAATGAAGTTGCAGAGAACAACTCAGTATATGTGGAAACGGAATAATGAAATACCCTAGTTGCCTTCTGTGTAGCTCTGGCACAATTTCCTCATTCTCACCTAGCTTTCAGTTCTTAGGTGAAATGGAAAATGTGTGCCGTACTCTGAGAGGATGCTTTAAGATTATGGTCCATTAATGGCTGTGAAGCACCTGGATACACTCCAATACATTCCAGAGCAAGAACCAGGCATCTCAAAAGTACTATCCGTCCACATATGACTGACCAGAAACCTCCTTGTTCTTACACAATATGGAAAAGAAAGTGTTTATTTGGTTGTTTCTGGAGGTTTTTTTTCCAGTTCTTTACTGTTACCATAAAGATTAACACTAAAGTTTGCCAAGACAAACTAGAAAGGGTAAAACTTGAGTGAAGGATACCCATTTCATGTAGTCTTCACAAGCTGCTGCCCCAAATGAAGCTCTTCAGTAGAACGAGGATGCATACACAGGCATTAATATCACCATTTAAAAATAGATGCTATCAAGTAGACTTTTGGAGACATACAGGGGCAAGAAAAGAATAAGCAAACCAATTAACTATTTTTGAATGCCACAATGAATTTGCTAGTATTTTAAAATATCAAATAATTGACAAGAAAGATGTACTCTTAAAAGTAAACTTCTGTCAGGTTTGGATCCTTATGTGTGGTTATTTACTTACCATGGCATCAACCTGTTCCAGGATCTTCATGAAGTGCTCTGCGGTTCCTTTTATCCTCTTGTCCAGCTGTTTTAGAGCTTCTGCTTGGAGATCCTTTGCTAAGAATCCCTGATAAGGGAAAAGAGGAAAGGAAAGGAAATTATTCCACATCTAACTGAACGCTCAGCTTGGAAAAATCCATCAATATGCCACAGCAAAAAACATATTTTACTGTTTCTGTAGTTTCAAGCACAAAAGGGACTCCAATCTCAATCTGTATTCGATTAACCTGTAAAATCAACCAGTAAAATCTGCCAGTTTTCTTTAAAAGATGAAGCAAAACTCAAAGTAACAGGCATTTTCCTTTGAATTTTGAGAAAGCTCTTCCTGGTTTTTTAGCTCTACAAAATACCATTTATTCAATATGCAACAATATTCACCTTTTTCCAAACAGTGCCATATATTTCTCAATTTGGGAAACTCAAAAATGGCATTTGAAATTCAGGACAAATTTTATACTTATTTTCTCCTCAGACAGCTAAGAAGGGCAGCCTATTACTGATTATACAAAAATTTTAGCAGGTTTGGGGTTTGTTTGTTTGTTGGATTTGTCTTGCTGTTATTTTTGGGTCGGGTTTGTTTGTTGTTGTTGTTTCAAAACATACACCTGCAAAATAAGTTTGAAAAGACAGAAAATGACACAAAGCTGGCATACCTTCTGGATACTCGTGAACTCTTTATTAACTTCCTCTAACTTATTAGCTATTTGCTCCACTGACTTCTCCAGATCTTTTAACTTCTTTAATTCAGCTTCTTCTTCTGGACTATTCTGTGTATTCAAAAGTATAATATTCACAACTATGGAACAAATAGAGTCACTATGCAGCTAAAGAGCAGCAACAGTGGTGATAAAGACACAAAGGCTTTTGTTGACTTAAAATACATACTGCACTGTGGCTCTCCTTTCCATAATTTAGTACCTATCAGATAAGCTTCTCCCAAATCTTAATAACAAATACAGTCAAAGTGGCAGCATATATAAACACATTAAATGATAAGAGTTGGAAGTGAAAATGAAAAGTGCAAACAAATTTTCTCTTGTTGTTATTTTAGCATCTTGTAAATAGTGGTAACTTTTAGATCAGGTGACATTACCTCATACTGTGCTTGGCAAAGCCAGTCACAGATTATTTCACTAGAAACAATCCAGCAAACTCATTGGCAACCGACTTTTTTTCCCTCCATCAGAAAAATAAGATGGAAGGAAAAGGCCATCAGTGCACAGGAGCTTCAGGAGCAGTGACAAGTAACAGAGTAGGCAGAAGCCTGTCAATAATGCAATTCCAGGAACCTGCAAGCTGCACAATCATTTGTAGTACAACGTGAGACTGAACTCAGCGTTGTGGGTAGGTAAACAAGATTAGTTTTATGCTGCAACCAGTATCTGAGCTCAGGAGCTCAATCACTAGCAGAAATTAGGACAACGTACAAAAAAATAAAACGATTTTGAAAATAACACTAACCCTTTTCCCAATCAACATGACTTTGCAACCATTTTTAACACCAAGTGCTGACAATGGTTGTTCCAATTCTTTCAGAGACTTCCCTAAATGGAAAGGAAGAGAGGGGGAAAAAAGTTAAAATATTACTAATTGCAGTTAGTGGCATACAAACATCTTTTCTAAGACATTTAAAACATGGACACCTACAAGCAACCAAGATGAAACCTACTGCCTACTAGAAAAATCAACAGATTCATAAGTTACCTTTGTATATAAGTTTCTGGAAAGGAACTGGAACACCAGTGACTTGTTCAATAAGTAGGGCCATGTCTTGTAGTGTAGGTTCACCATCTTCCTGTTGAGAAGCAACCTGAATATTGTGTTTTTCATTACCTAACAAAATACATAAATAATGAAAGTAATACTTACTACCTAGAAAATACCATAGGAAATCAGTTTCTAATATTTATTTCCATTTATGAAGAATCAGTGATTCCTACAAACAATCCTTGATTTTAAATCAAAGGATTCTTAGAATCAGAGAATTATCTAGGTTGGAAAAGATCTTCAAGATCACCAAGTCCAAACATCAACCTGACCTACTGAGTCCCACCACGAAACCATGTCCCTTAATGCCACAACCGCAGCTATTCTGTTGAAAATCCTCTCTCTTAGAGTGACTTACCTCAGCTGAAAACTTTATTTTACTTTCTAATAATCTAAAGAGTTGAACTGGAAGTATTCTGCCAGCATAATGCTCTGGCTCCATATTACTCCCCATTGCCTTTTAACAATGCATGTGGTGAAGACATCCCACGAGCTAAAGCATGAAGGTCCATACCTGCATGATCCATTTAATTTCCTACTTAAAGGAAACTTCTAATAGCATAAATCTTGGGGAACCAGAGAATTTATCATTTCCTTTGCTCCCAAGTCCTTACAAGAAGCAAACAATGTCCACGCTGTCTCCTCTCCATCTGAAATAACTCTTGCAGTCCAAAGACTTTTTCTGTCCATCATCCTACTGATGTGCAGCCTTGGCTACCTGGAGAAATCTCATCCTACATGCCACCTTCCACTTATGGCACATCCTAACAGACTCCCTAAAATTACTTGCATGCAAACAGCAAGTTCTCAGGAAGAAAGGAATATGCCTTTTGATCTCTTCATCACAACAGAGACTTTCTGTACCCCTCTGCTCCCACGCATTCAAGGCGAGTCAACCAGAAAGCACCCACAATAACCAGCCACCACTGCCTGCAAGGGAAATTAAGACAGGCACTTCTTAGTTTACAGCAAGAGAAAGCTCCTGAACTAACATCAAAACAAAACTACTCTTGTGCCACTAATTTGAAGCGCATGAATCTTTTGCAAAGAAGAGCGCTAGAAATATTGATTTTAAAATTCTCCAGTCTGCTGACAGAGTCACATGTCAAACTACACTGAGGCCATAAAAATTTGCCAACTACAAACAATATTCCTAAGTTCCAAAATGCTTTTAAGCTCAAAAATCACATGATACCAACTCTCCCTGAAATGTTTTCCATAAACAGACCTTCTTCCCCGTTTGTCTGGGGGAAAAACAGACAAAAAAAACACCACCATCACACCAATAAACGTAACATTTCAGTCCTAACCTTGGTGTATTTTGAAAGGTTGTTTTGATGTATATAGCTTGTGTAATGGCTGTGCCTGTCAGCAGTTGAGGAGAAATAAAACAAAAAATGGAAATGAGGAAGAGAACAGCTGTTTGCCCAGCAATGGAAACAGCTGTAACAACAAATTATGGAGATCACTTTCAATGGACTGTAACAAAAATTCTACCCTCGATTCACAGAAGAGTGAAATCACCATGAAAAATACCTCACGGGTTAGAAATGGTTATCACAGCTTACCAGTTTCCTCTAGTAAATGACGATACTAGTTGAAAAGAACAACAAATGCAGATTTCAAAAATCCTTACTATGTACAAGACATTGAACTGACAGTTTTTTAAATTGATACACGGGGATCTGCTACTGCTCTCGTCTTACCCCTTGTTTCCATCTCTCTCTATGCTCACTCACACACACAGCTTTAAGAAAAATGCCTGTGCCAAGCAGCAAACCAGCACCTGACAGCAACAGGTATACATGCCAGAAGCTGAAGTCCCAGATGAAGGGTGCCTTCTATTTGCTAATTATTAACAGCAAAACAATTACCAGACAGCAGCTGGAAAGGTAGAAATATTCTACGATAAGTTTGTTGGTAAACAGGAAGAACCTGTAATTATAAATATGTCACTCTGAAGTTATTGTGTTTGTAAACTAAAATCTCCCAGAGCAAACAGAGCTGGTGGTTTCAGCGAGCAGAGGAATCCTGAAGATCCTCAATAAAGACTCGTAGATTTTCACAGAATAATGGATAAAGCACAACAAAAACAGTGTGAAAACAGGAATCAGCAATGAGCTGTGAAGGTGGAATGGCACCAACACAGTGCAAACAGGACAGGAGCAGGGTTCACTGCTCAACAACTAAAAAATAACCTATAAATAACTCATAAGGTCTATTCATAAAATCAGCTGATGATTTTGCGAGCAAAACCATTGATTTGACACCTTATTACCCTCAGTGTTCCTCCTACTGCCTAACATAAACCCACCTCATTAAGATTTAACCACAGCATTTCCTGTTTTTTAACAACTACAGAGCCCAGGCTATTCCTACCTCTTTGCAGTAACCTTCTATGCTTACTTCCAGACTTACTCCCATCTTCCCTTCCACCTTCATCTCCCTCCTCCTATTTCTCTTCTCCAGGAAAAAAAAAAAAAAAGCAA
>WBMW01003950.1:505121-548371 GCA_013396635.1 Penelope pileata | reverse complement strand
AAAAAAAGGCAAAAAAAAAAGCTCAGTTGTTTCAGCACGCCTTTGAGTAATCTTTGTAATCTTTCACCACAACAGCACCCAAACCAAGCCACAACCAAGAAATCACCCTTTTCTTTTGCAACCCCGTGCCTCCCTCCCCACAAATCCGTAGGCTGATCGAGGAAACGGGATGACAGCACATCCAGCAGCACCGGCCCCAGCTCTGCCGTGCACCGTTTACACGGGGGCTGCTGCTAAAGGGACCGCTGCTCCATGCCCTCTGGCAAGGACAGCCCTGCCACCTGCTGCCACCACCAGCCCTGCGCTGGGCCTACGGCACAGCAGCACCTCCCAGGCAGGGGAGCGGACTCCTTTCTGCTGTCGGATCAGCACCCAGGAGGGAGGCGGCGGGGAGGACGCAGCAGGCGACACCCAGACCAGACCGCGTGAGGCGAAGATGCACCCAGCCTCGCGCCGGAGGTAACCGCTGGAGGAACGCTGCCGCCCCCCGCAGCGTGGCTCAGCCCTTCCCTCCTCCCTCAGGCCTCAGCTCCCCGCAGAGCCCGCAGCCGCACGGAGCCGCTCCCACCCCGCGGCTGCAGCCGCCGGTATCGGTAGAAGCGCGGCACGTCCCTCCCGCCCCGGGCGGCTCTTACTGTACGTGACGGTGACGGTAACGGGGGCTCCAGGAGCCGCCATCTCGCGCCGCCACAGGGAAACCGTCTACAGGCGCGTGCCGGGCGCGCCACTAGCGCGTCACATCCGCCTCAGGCCCCACCCCCTCAGGGGCATCTGCCGGCGGTGACATCACTTCCGACCATGCGCAGTAACGTAGCAGGCCCTAAGGGGCGGGGCTGGCGTCTCTAGTCCGCCATTTTGGTCGGAAAGCCCACGCCCTTCTGTTTACAGCCCCTGTGCTGTTGGCAGACGTTGTACACCAACGCCTGACATTAAGAAGTGTCTTTTCCTGCAAACTGAGGTGTAGCTCAAGGTGTGAGAACTCACCTTCGACACCAGAGTGGCCGCTTGACAGCATTCTCACACTCACAACTGGTGAACTAACAATTAAGGGCAGCAGCTTTTCCCTGCTCGTTTTTTGCTAGGAGGGTAACTGCTGAGTAACTCCTGCCAGCAGGAGAAGTGCGGGCCCTCGCCTTCAATCCCAGCGTGGAGGCAGCACCAGGGCCAGTACCACAAACACCACACAAAAGGATCGGCCAATGGGAGTGATTCACCCCCTCAGTGCAATACAGGAAGCCAACAAGGACCCTACTCGTTACAGCTCGCAAGAAGGTTACAGGTACAACAGCATAAAAGTCTCAAGACTGAAATAGTTTAAAAATGTTCTCAACTCTTTTATCAAATACGCATAGTAATAATAAGGGAGATATTTTACAGAGAGAAAGCAGCAACGTACAATCTTAGTTTCAAGAAAGAGAAACAATACAAAATCAAAGCAAACCTCTGCTATACACAGCCACCACTATTCTTCACATATTATCTTGTCCATAAGACACAGGAAATCAAAAGCCTTCAGACTGACTGCTTCCACTGAAGGGAACTGCGCCAATTTTTCCATTAATAGAAAAAAAGTCAGTAGTAGAACAACTTTCTTCAGAGAAAGACCACCACCAGCCATATTGCATTCTAGGATGTAGTGATATTAAGGTTACACTGGAATGACAAGTTCTCCAGGATTTACAAAAAAAAACAAAAATCTTAATTTGATTTGTAAAGTGTAGTTCGTTATATACATTGTGCTTTTGAAACGTTTATGTCGCAGGGATCTTTGGCAATCCAAATTCATCCACCAATACGCCGTCCTGTAAGAAAGAAAGAAAAAAGATGAGCAGGTTAATAATTCTCCACTCATCAGAATATATTGCAAAAGTTCCCTTACAATGTTAGTGAAGTGACATATCTGTAACATCACAGTGACTTCACTGGGATCAAACTAAGAGCATCGCTGTTCTTCCTCAGTAGTAAGCCATACTAAAGCCATACAAAAGCACATACACAAGACTTCCTCCTGTTTTGAAGAATAACTACACTAAGAGCTGTAATGGTATGCTGAAGCTCTACTTGCAGTCTGCCAATGTCAGATAGCAGTTACAAAATGCCATTTCAGCTTTTTAAGATATAATTAATACACACACACATATATACAGCATTCAAAACACATAAGACTTTAAGCACCATTTTTGTTCACACTATCAAGGATTCCAAAATATTCAGGATTCCAAAATAAGCAAAACACATCAATTTGATTGACTCAAAACAAAAAAAAAAGATGTAATTTGCTTCTAAGGAAGAAAAGACTCACTTTGTTCTTTGTGTCAACAGGAGTGCCCTCTGGGATTGCTGGAGCAGATGCAGCTTCATCTAAGTAGGAGTTGTCTTCATCAGCTAAAAGCTCATCACCTAGCGCATCCAGTTCTGAAATTTAATTATGTTGGTTGAAAAATGAGGCAAGGAATTCCTTTTGCAAAAGAAAAGTTGTTCTTAAAGAGAAACAAGATTCATACTGAACACTTAACTCATACTGATGTTCCTTATTTAGCCACCAGTCAGAATACACAAAGACCTGCACACACTCAAAGATCACATTCTTTTCTTCACTGTAGCATTCCATTTGTATCTCTTTCATGTTTGTCAGATATTTTTGTTACTGCACTTACAGGAAATGCAGCTTTTAAGTTTAATAGAACAGTTGTTTGTTTATTTGTTCTTAAAGGCTTTTCAGTATTCAGCCAATGAAATAAAAATGACTGTACTTCCTGCTCCACCTTCCTCACCTGCTTCCAAGTCATCCTCATCAATCTCTGGTGTTCCATAGCTGCGACTCAGTGCTTCCTGGACTTCATTGGCTTCTTCCATCATATCCTCCAACTGATCTTGTATGTCCTGGAGCAACAAACAATTTCAACTGATCCACATTTAAGAGTTTTTGTTAAATTTATTGATTTATTGAGCTTAATTGATTAATAATTCCAGCATACAAGACATATTTCTAATTCATAGGTTGTTTTTGAAGCAGCATTACTAGAAGTCAAGATACATGCATTCAGTTCTATAAGTGTGGCCTTAACTACTGTTAGAATTACAATAAACAACGTATCTGGCAGAATAATAGGATCCTTGCAAAATCTCTGCAAGGTTCTTTCTGTTTGAACCAGGAGGCACACATAATATGACAATTAATATTCTTTAGGTGAGATGAAAGCCTCCAATAAATTACCCAGAGCCCAGTATTATCTTGAAAAGCAGGAAAGAATAAATCTAAAGACTAGCCTAAGCTGTGCCACAGCAAAACTGAAAAGATAAGTTAGCATACAAATGGCACTGTGCTTGGGTGCAAGTAAGGAGGCAATACTTGTCTACAGGTTTACAATGTAGGCTATAAATAAAAACAGCATAAGAAAGAGAACTTAAAGGAATTCATCACTAGCATTTGATAAGAGTTTAAGTACAGCATGCTTGAAATTGTGTTTACATATCTTATGTTTTTAAGCTGTGTCTTCTGAAGACAAATCCCAGGCCTTCCGGATCATTAGAAAGTGTTTGTTTCATTTTACTTTATTTTTTAAGCTTGGCAATACTGTGAAGTAGGGGCAGCAAAGGACAAATCTGCATGTAAGAGTAACAACATAAGGAGGGGGGGGGGAAAAAAAGAGGCCAAAGAAGCTACAGCAGGAAGTATTCACCAAAATTTATGCTCAAGTGCAGAAGAAAGGAAAGGTTACAGGTGAGCCCAGCAAGGAAACAACAATCAGAAGGACTACAATTGCAGTACCAGAAAAATGAGGAAGGAATTAAGATGGTTGTCCCATGAAAATAAAAATTAGAAAAAGAAAAAAAAGCAGACTCACGTAAATCAAAACAGTCAGCTTACCTTTGTTACTTAGACCACTCATTATTTCTTTCTATACAGTTTCTGTTCTTTAATAATTTAACTACAGAAGCTCACCTCAATTTGATCAATTTTGACTTGCTTGTAAGCTTTCTTCATTTCCTTCACCCCCAGTTTCATTGCATCAACCTAGAAGAGAGTCAAATAACATGCTTGTATCTGATGTAGCACACACAAATTAAGAAAATTGTGAGATTAATATACTGGTACCGTTGTCTTTGTGTCCTTCAGTGCCTGAATGGTGTAATTAGCTTGTTCCATATTGAAAGACTGCTGTGCTAGATTATCCCGCTGTTGTTCATACCTGTTAAAAACAATGCAAATCATAGCTTTAAAACACCACTATTTATTGCCACCAAAAAAAAAATTGAAAAATCAGTAGTAGTTATCTGATGACAGAACTTCTGTTTTTAAACTTGTTATAAACAATCACAAAATAATAAATAGTTTAATAAAAATCTATTATGTATTTGTAAATATTTCAAGTTGATAAAGCTGCTTCTGAATTAAGCTTCCGTTACAACTGTCGGCAATGGTGAGGATATCACAAAGGTTTTAACCACTGTAAGATGGAGATGGACGCCACTGCTTACTAATGGTGTAAGCAGAGTGGAAGAGATGCAGGTTATCCAATCCACAAAGACTCTGCACCAGAGTTTTGCTGGAGCAGGAAGCAGTGGTGGGGATAAGGTGGAAAAAGCAAACTTACATCTAACCCTCCAAAATAGAGGCTTTTTTTTAAAGAAAGTAATCGTTCTTCTCAAAGCTCAAGCAGCATCCAATGAAGAAAGTAAAATACGCCAGGTTAAACATGAACACCTGCTATTCAGGGACTCTGATACCTTCCAGTGAAGTACCCCTGAACACATACCACATTCTGACATCCCTTCCATTCTGTTTCTGGACGCTTTCCAAGACCATCTACTGGCCTAGGCTGGACCACAGGATCACCTATTATACGCATCTTTATTTTCTGCACAGATACAATTACCTGTACTCAATTTGCTCACTTCATAAAGGATGTCCACACAGAACAGGTAAATTTCCAATAAACCAGAGTGAGATCAGAGTACAGAATTTATAGTAATCAATATAAAATTCGGATTTCTCTCTCTTAGAAAGCAAGTTCACAAGCTGAGCGTCTCTTTAGTGATGAGCAGATTTAGGTCAGCTTGTCCCAATCTAAATTTATATACTAACACACAAATTAGGCACAAATATGCTGACACAAAGTTTGTGACATGCTTTTGAAGGGCTGACTAGCTTGTTCAGCATTTCTCTTTAAAGAATGCTCAGAAGCAAGAGTACTGAAGAGAAAAATGGAAGTGTGCCACTCCCCTTCAACAAAGCAGCCTTTCATTAACCTCGGACTAAAAAAGGTTTGAACTTACATTCGCTTCTGCTTCAACACTCTCAGTGCTTTCTGTTTTACTGTATTCTGAAAGACACAATATATTAGGAAATTTTACTTTACTCCACGTTATAAGCCTGATGTACTGAATTGCAATTTTCTAAAAGAGCCCCCAGTTACTAATGCATAGCTTAACAATAGTCACACTCAGTGTTCATCATGCCTTAACGATTAACAAAGTAGCCTTGCACGTGATGCTTCTAATAGCAAATATCTTCCAAATTTCTGGCTTTTGATCTTTTTCATAAGCAGAATGTAAAGTCAGATTTAAGTAATAGAACCACCTTTCATCAACACACCCTAACAGCCAACATCTAATAACAATGCAAAAGGTACTTGAACAATACTATTTATATTAGATACATTTATTATTAAATAAAAATATATGTATTTTTATCATTAGATACTGTTTAGTTTACATGTTCATCTTTTTCAAAACTGGACTTTCCTACTCCCTTACTGAATAGCACAGATTTTTTTTTCGGCAGGTGAACAGAACAGCCACTCTACCAGACTTGGTTCAGGTAACAGAAGGCAGAAGGGAGGCAAGCAAGTTACTTCCAATTGGTGAATTATAATACACTTTGGAAGAATTAAAAACCAATTAAAACATTGTTCAAAGACACGTGCCTAAGAGATGATTGAGAAGAAAAATAACCCTGCAAGATCTTATGTCGCATCAGTAAGACAAGATGCAGTTCTAAGAACCTGTAGAACTGGCTGCATCACCCCATTACGTGACAAATTCCGCAAGTCTCATCCTCTCACACTTAAATCCCACAGAAGCTTGTTACCTTTGCAGGCCCCTCTCTCATCTTCTTCATTTGATCCTTATACTTCACTAGTTCAGCATCAAGCCTGGCAATTTTCTTGTCAATTGACTCAGCTCTGCTATCCACCTTTAACACACGATATGAAAGACAAACACACAAAACATTTATTGATATTTTATTCAGGTACTGGACAACAAAAAGAATAGCCTTAGTCCGGATGTCACCACATAAATTGTTTTTGTTCCACTTAGTGATTTTATGAGCAGTTCGTAGAGAAACTGGAAGCAGAAAGAAGGAGCACAAGAAGCACCCTAAGGTTTCAGCAAGCTCTGCCCTTGTAACACACTCATCATTTCCGAGATGCTGCCTTGCACACCCAGTCAAGTCACAACCTCTGTTCAGGGATTTCTGGTAACACAGTGCCAGGCACTAAACTGAAACAGGAAAGCATGGGTGTACCATGCTGGTAGGTTAGAGGGGAACACAAAATGGACAGGGATGGATTCAGCAAGGCTAGAGGTTTACCTTTGGAGAGCAGAGAACATTAACCCTTCAGAAGATAGCTCTTTTCTGGTACTTGGATTACTGGCTACATGTAAGAAGCCCCAGCTTTCCTGTCTCAGACACTTTCCCCATCACTCCCTGCAAAGGAAGTCAGGACACAGCACGTCTGCCTGGCAGCTACTCTGAATTCTTACTGCACTTCCGCTCCAAATCCCAAGGGCAGCTACATGACTTGGTAAGAGGCCTCCGATCCTAGCAGTGCTGGTGCAATGCATGTGCCGTATCCGTCTTCATGGAAATATTTTCAGCCTAAGGGGGTTAAAGATGACTCCACGTAACTGAGCGTGGCTATAGATGCTACTCACAGCATACACAACTTCACAAAAACAAGGCCTCCTTCCTCAACACAACTATCACAGCATTTCCCTGCAGACAACAAAATAAGGCTTACTTGCTTTCCTCCCAAGAAGCCTCCCAAGGGGTTTGTATATAATCACACTTCAATCATAGTGTGAGACCAATCAGTGAAAATTTAGAATTCTGACTTGCTATCAGTATGGTTAAACAAGTCTAATTACGCAGATCTTCATTTTGGTGTCTTGATAACCCTTTTAAGTCTCTGTTCTGTGACAGCAACATACATTTGCCAGAGGCATTGTGAGCAGGACACTTGATATGAATATTCTCCATGAGAGATTAAAGTGCCTGGGCACATCTGGCGTTGAAAGATTTGTATTAAGACTCTATTATACACCAAGCATTTTACTCATTAGCAAGAAAATAAGCCATCTGTGAGTATTAAAATCTTGTAGATTCTAAGTCTAGCACCTCCTCAAGATCTTCATCAGCCAAATGCATCTTGGGAGTGCACCCAGCCTCTGGCACAGGAGCAAATCAGCTACGTAGACGGGAGTCTGTAGTGATTCCCTGAGTCAGTACAAGCAGGAAATGGAGGCACTCTCCTTGATTGATCACCTACATAACAATTACTACACAGGCCATAAGCTTCTAAAAATAAACTGAGCACCATGCACACATGACATCCATGCTTGTGGAGAATGAGGTGCAGTGTGCTGGCAGTTCAGATTCTAAGTCCAGAAACAAGGGGAGCAGAAGGGAACCCCAACCTAAACAAAAAAGTAAGTGTGGTATCCCAAATCCCTCCTAAGCAAAATAGCAGCTTATTGCAGCACAGAAATACGTATGTTACATACAAGTCTCAATTTTAATATTGCTCTCACAGCCTTTTGCTTTAGGCCATGTTTCCTACTTCTTTGAAAAAAACATTAATATGGAGTGTATTTTTCCAAAGAAGGAAAAGTAGAAAGAATACCACTGCCACAGTTCCTGCTGTATCCCTCCTCCTACCAGCCCCATGACAGCTTTGAGTCAGACTGCTAAGCCTGCAAGGACAACAAAAACCTGCCGCTGGGTGCAACGCGGAGGCAAGCACTGGAGGCACAGCACGAGAGCTAGCAGAAACTGGGAGAGCAGGAACATGCCCACGGAGAGTAGAGAGAAGACAGGAGGGCATCACAGCTTGCTGCAAGATTTGGTAGAAACCAGACACTGCAGAGAAGTAGGGAGAAAGGCTTCCTGGGTTTCAGTTTTCAGTCAGAGTAGCCATGTTATCAGCTCCTTGAATTCAGAAATCTTCAGTTGTTTGTGTGTCTTAACGTGACGCTTGTCCTCTCGCTGCAGAAAAGACAGTATTCAAGTCTTCCTTGAGTTCAGTCATACTGCTTTTGTATATGCAGGAAAGAACACCCCAAAGGTACACATAATAACTGCCTAACAGCTGGCAATATTTTAAAAAAAGTAATAGAAAAATAGACATTAAGTGACAGGGCAAGAGATTTTACAAAGCAATTCAGTTCTTTCAAAGGGTGCAATGAAACATATCTAAGATCAGCAACAACACAGGGATGACACTGAGTCTCCAAACTGTTGAATTTAACATGCTGAAGAAACAGCATTTGGCCTTTTTTTTCCCCCAAAATATCTCACAGCATACTTGTCAATAGGAATTCAAATGCAATTTAAAAGAAAAATAAATCTAATGACCACTCTAGTCCTGTAGTAGGAGCTGTACTTTTTTTTTTCACAATATTTAAATCTCTGGTAAATAAAAATGAAAACAGAGCAAGCCCTTCACCAGACAGATGGATCACTTCATGCAAAGGCATAAGACAAGACCATCCACAAACTTGGAACAGGAAGGGAGTTTCTCCCCACGCTTACTAATACACAAAACAGTCTTGAATTTTAGTTCCAGCCACAGAAACTGATGTCATCAATACAGGTTAAAAGCTACAATGGAGCTCAGGAGCGTTTCTGTGGCTCAGCTTACAGACTTCCTCATACCAAGCACTGTGCTCGGAGGCAGCGCTGAGCAGCTGACCAACACAGGCTCTTCATTTCACATCTTAAAAAACACCCCCTTCCAACTCAAACCAATCTGTGATTGGTGGCCAGGTCATCACAGATGTAAAATAAACCTGGAGCTCTGCTTTTCAGTTAAGTTGGTTTCTTATACAACTAAGTTTTCAGAGAAGGTAAATACAGGCAGCTAGAAAAAGGTCAAAACCGCCTGCAGTTCCTGGTGAGCCATGGTGCCAGCCACCCTTATGGGAAAACAGCCCTAAATTCCTGGCATTGTCCATCAAAGCAGCTGCTTCAGTTATGCTTTTACGTAATCACAGAATAACTTAAGTTGGAAGGGACCTTAAAGCCCACCCAGTCCCTCCCCCTTGCCCTGGGCAGTGCCACCCACCAGCTCAGGCTGCCCAGGGCCCATCCAACCTGGCCTTGAGCACCTCCAGGGATGGGGCACCCACAGCTCTCTGGGCAGCTGTGCCAGGGCCTCACCTCCCTCTGAGTAAAGAGCTTCCTCCTAACATCTAACCTAAATCTCCCCTCTGTTAGTTCAAACCATTCCCTCTCGTCCTGTCGTTATCTGCAAAAACCCAGCAGAACTGAACAGGCTGTGAGCGGAAGGCAGCCTGCTGTCCTCCCAACGGAGAAGCGATCCTTCCCCGAGCCCGAGCACGCCCTCCCCTTGCTGTTCACACCGAGGGCACCTGGGCTGGGTGCTGCTACAACAAGGCAGACCCTCACCAGCACAGCCACAGCCCATGAAAGACACTGACCGCGGCCCCTGCCCAGCCCACCCCCAGCACTGACAGACACCAGCGCTCAGCTCAGAGCCCGGCCGAGTAAAGCCAGGAAGAAAATGGCAGTTCTGCAGGGGAGCTGCTGCCGCCAGGCCGACATCAGCCCTCCCCTCGGCCTTCTCCTCAGACAGCCCCGCAAACCCGCACCCAGCCCGGGACTCACCGTCCCGATGCAGTCGGTGAGGCTGGGCGGGGGCGCCTTGGGCTTCGCCTTGCCGAAGAAGCGGTTCATGGCGGCGGCGGAGGCCCTGCGGCTACGGCGGCGGCAACAACGATCGCGCCGGCCCGGAAACACAGCCCTCGCTCCGCGCCTGCGCACCGCTGCGGGCGGAAGCGGTGACAAGCCACCGCGCCGCCGCTTCCGCCCTTCCGGGGACGACGGCGAGCTACGATTGGCCGCGAGGAGGGTGGGCGGTGCTAAGGCGAATCCTTTAAAGGGGCCACGGCGCAGCGATGCTGCACTGAGACCTCTGGCGTGGGGTCGGCTGTAGCTGTGTTGGCGGGATGTCAAGATTTGGGATGTGAAAAAGTGCACTGCACACCGCTCTGCTACTCTGCGTCTTGCCAAAAATAACTGTTGGTGGCCGCCGTGTTGGCACAGGCAGGTGAGAGTGGTTCCCTGTGCCTGTCCTTCCTGCCCTGCCCATGCAAAGCGATGCCCCAACCCATGACGCCATGGCACATGGGGAAAGCTCTGTGCCCATACAAGGTGCTGCATCCACAGAGCAGGATTAGGTTATTTGCACCCACGTACACTGATGTGAGTCCATGGCAGGAAGCTATACAAAACCTCTGGAAATTCTCCACCAATGTAATCTGTCTGTGGTGGTGCTGAGGAATTTCTTCCCATTGGTGCCCAGAGGAGCAGCCCACGAGGCTGAGAACAAAGACAAATGTGCAGGAAGTGATTCAACCAATAGCAAGAGAAGAAATTTAAAATGTCAATTAACAAAATTAAATAGTCAGGAAGCAAGTTTAAAATGTGTTTCTCAGCACTGACGCTGGAAAGGAAGGAATATAGAATTGCTGTCATGCATGAGCCTTTTTCTTTTTTTTGGAAAACTCGAAGTATTTACGAGAGGACCTGTGTGTTCTAAGCTTTACTTTTGATCACGATAAGATTCCAGTTAACATCACTACCTAGTACCAGTCAGGCTCCAATAGTTTTAATTATTCAAATGAAATAAGATGCAACTATGTTGCAACGTGTATCTTTATAGTAGACTAAGATGCTCCCTTCCTCAACATGTACTGTGTCACCACCTATGTAGTAGTAGACTTGCAACATGTTCTTAAAACTGCTGCCACCTCCTAGCAAAATACCTTTTAAGTTATAACGATACTGAAATTTCACTTATTTTCTAATATTAAAAAAAGCAGTAGAACTTTCCTCGCAAGATCAGGTGAACTTAACACAACAGGCACTGCTTATGCTAAGAAGTAATACCATGAACACAGGAGGAGTGAAACAAAGGCACCTCATACTTGTTTTGTTTTATTCTATTTATTTTGTTTAAATTAAAATCACTTTCTGGTTTGAGTTTTCTTTTGTTGTTGTGTGTGTGTGTGTGTTTTTGTTTTGTTTTTTTAAGACATTACTGAGGACCTAACATATCCTTAGGCTTCACCCACTGGTCAAACTGTTCTGATGTAAGGAATCCCAACTTTATAGCGGCATCTTTTAATGTTGTCCCTTCTTTGTGTGCAGTTTTGGCAATCTTAGCTGCTTTATCATATCCTGTAACAAAACAAAACAAACAATTTAGCCTTTTGCGGTTTCAGAAGATGTTTTAGAGATGAGAAAGAAGTAGGACACTTGATCCTTGGAGAATTAATTTGCTGGGTATTGCTATTACTACTTAACTCCATTTGCAGTAAGCATGCACTAAATGTATTACACCAGCTCAATGTAGGTCTTAAAGTCACACTCACTGCATTTACATAGAAGTTATGTAACTTTCTGCTTTAAAAGAAAACCTCATATTGTAGTGCATCACTTTTCCTTGTTATTAGAGGTCAAACCAGGGCAACAGGCACGCAAATTCTCTCAATCTCCTTTCTGTTCAGAATTATTTCTTTAATGCACTGTGATGATACTGCAAGCAGGACTAACAGTAATATTGGTGACGTTAAAGGAAACTAACTTTTGGCTTGGCCCAGAACTTTGTTTCCTAAATATTGTGATAATACAAATAATGTGTGCAAAATAATGTTACTGTAAGGTATCTCGGTAAAATATTTTAAGAAGTTTTTGAGATTTAAACCTACCTATATGTGGATTCAGTGCTGTTACCAACATCAGAGATTCACTCATTAGTTTGTTGATCCTGTCTGTATTGGCTTGGATTCCAACAACACAGTTGTCAGTGAAAGAAACACAAACATCTCCAAGAAGTCTTGCAGAGTTTAAAACATTCTTAATCTAACAAAAAAGAAAAAAAAAAAACAATTATTGCATTCATACATCAGTAGCTGCACAATCAGGCACATTTGTTCATAAGCAGTGTTCCTGTTTCCCAAAGAATTTGCTTCTTTAACTTGCAGAAATAAGTAAGCAAATATTACTCTTCCTTTTGCAGGCCAAGCTCAGTTACTGACATTTCAAAGAATTCTGTGAGAATCATTTGAGGGATGAACTCTTGCTTAAAGACCACAGTATGTACAGATGTTTTGTTAGAATGCTTCACACAAAGTAAAAAATGCATGAAGGTACTTAATTCAAGGTCATTCCTCCACCACCAGGTACCAACAAAAATGCAATGTCTTACAACATAAAAATACAACGGTGTATATAAGGCATTAGTCCTCTGCTTCGACAATCCACAACATACCATTTTTTTCCCTTTTTTCTTTTTGAAAGGCGTCTATCAGAATTTATGTTCTGCTACCTAGTTACACCTCTTAGCTGTTCAGTATGATTTTTTGGGTGGCATGGGGTGGGGTGTAGGAGCATTCAAACCAGGTGCCACGTGCTTAGCATTTTGTTCAGATGCAGGGCAGGAAGCAGTACCCCAAACAGACACGGTATGGAAGAAACAAATATTGATTTTAAAAGTTTTTTAAAAAATCAGTTTTCTCTCAATAATTTCTAACATAATTTTGAAAAGCAGTATCAGCCAGTATAGGCAGCGTGAAAAAATAATGTAAGGCATGCTGCTTCCCTTGTGCCTCTTATCTCTAACAAAAAGACAAAAACTCTATGGCTTTCTTTTTAATCCTATCTAACACTAGGATCTTTTTCACAAGGCACTTTCATTCTTTTTCAGCTATCATCCCTGCCCTAACCTCTACAATATTACTTGATCTTACACACAGTTCTCTGCAATCTTATTATTTTTTATGTATTTTTTTAGTCAATTTCTTCTCCGTTTTTTTCTTCTTGGTTTTAAGAAAAAGGAAAGCAGATAAACCAAAGAAGAAAATAAAAATTATGTCTTGGTCCACATTTCAGTACCAGGTGATTTGCAACATTCAATTAACTTGACATTTTTTAATTAAATTCAGATAAACAGTAGTATGTATCGGGGCGTACCCTACTCACACTGTGGGAGTGACATCTAAGGCTAATCATTTACAATTTTACGTGACAATTGCCAAAAGCACACCATCCTTTGGTATTCAGCAGTAACAGAAAATAGTAACAGATGTCAGTGATATTTCTGTGCGCCAAAAGAAAATTTTCTAATATTTAGATAAAACACCAAATTCTGTCTGGCATTGCGCAAAATTCTGTCTCATCTCTCCCTGCTTCCTTAGACTCATGAGCACACATTTTTAAGATAAAAGCTTATCCGCACAAGATAGCTTCATGTAAAAAGGCTGCCAGCTTCCTGTCAAAACAACAATTACCATACAAAAGAATAACATCTATTCCTAGATTTTATCAGATTCTCCAGTGCTTTATTGACCAAATATTCACTGAACATTTCCCTAGTTATCAGACTGTAAAAATGATGACTTCAAAAGTCCTAGGTATTTTACAACTTTTTGAACTCACCATCATGGGCTTAAAGACATTCAGCTCAAAGTGTCCATTGCTACCTCCTACAGTAACAGCAACGTGGTTCCCCATAACTTGGGCTGCCACCATGGTTACTGCTTCACACTGGGTAGGATTCACTTTTCCTGATTGTGAAAGGGAGAGAGAAAGGTTACCAAAGAATCAGAAAGTAAATAAACAAATATGTTCTCTCATTTACCAAACCACATTCAACAAAAGGTACTTTGTAGGAGGTAACATCTTAGTCCTCTGTATCTGTTCAGCACAGGAAAAAATAATAATTTCCATAAATGGTATTCAATTCACTGTAGTAGTACAGCAATTCAGTTAGGATTTTTTATGCCTCACAAACTTAAAACAAAGCTCACCAGTCTTATTTATTTCCTCATTCTCTGCAGGATATTAAACCTTCAGTTGTGTTCTCTTCTCTTGAAAGAAAGATCTGTAGATTTGCTTTAGCAATCTCCTGAGCTTTTGAGAGCAGGATCAAATGGTCATGAACTAACCAGCTCTTAATTACCGCAGTTCTTAACAGTCAAGAGGTTATTATCTGTCTTTACTCAAGTAGGTGGGTATTTCTGGTAAATCATTACCAAATCTCAGTCAACTTAAGTATTGCTAACTTGTTAGAATTACTTTGTAACAAAATTAATACACTATGTTTACTTTGCCAGGTAGAAAAGAAAAGCTTACAGATACTGCTCTCCTTCACATACTTGCCAACACAGCTGTAAAACCAACTATTTCTATGAACACAAATTTTGGTAAAATACAGCAGAAGAAAAACTGACAGAAGTGTTGAATCATGGACTTGCTGACATTTGTGGTGGTGTGTGTAAGTATCTGTTAAGAGTTAGTGGTCCAAAACAAAAGAAACAGACAATCTTCCTCTGTATATTTTCTTCATACCTGGCATGATACTGCTTCCTGGTTCATTTTCAGGCAGAATGAGTTCTCCTAGTCCAGAGCGTGGTCCAGATCCCAGGAAACGAATATCATTAGCTATTTTCATCAGACTACATGCCACTGTGTTCATGGCTCCGCTGAGTTCAACTAGAGCATCGTGAGCTGCAAGGGCTTCAAATTTATTGGGAGCAGTGACAAAGGGCAAACCTACAGGGAGGGTGGGAAATACAAAACCTGTTAGGCACTTACATGAAGACATAAACCAGATAATCAAACACATAATTAGCTTAACATAAAACTATGTCAATGATACAAAGTTCCTCTCTCTCTTCTATAGACCTTTCCTCAGAAACGCATTTCTTTAACTGATTCAATACAAAAGGCACAATGAAAACTCATTAAAATAGAGAAGAACATGAAATTTGAGCATCAACCCACACTTGAGCAGCAAAGTTAAGAATTTCAAGTTTCCATGCATACTAAGCAACACAGCAATTGGCTTTCCACCACAATACTTCGTAGATGTCGATAATCTCTTGCAGATTAGCCCAAATGTATGCATCTCCCCTTAATTCCTGTTAGACTCTTTAGACTCTCCATTTCAAGGATGCATTCTCTCAGTTATAGAGTTTTTTGCAGCACAGTGCAGACATTAGGACAAAAAAAGTAATCAGAATGGAATTAAGCTATTTAAAGAGAAAGGATACATACAAGCATCAGCACTGTAAGGAAACAACAAACCAGATGGAACATGCAAAAGCTGATTAAGGCTTCGGATGCTGCCAAAAGCAAAAGCACAGGAGCAATGGAAGCAACAGCTCTATTTATGCTGATTAAATCTGAGATTAGAGGTTGGTTCTAAAATCAAAAACATTTCAGGATTCTGCCCTGAAAGAAAATTCTCAGCAGAACGTTATTAGTGGGAGTGGACATCAGTAAGGATGCTGACTGTGGGCTGGACTTCAGCCCTACAGAACTACTGGTCTGAGCTTACTTCAGCAGTTCAAACAACAAGAGTAACATAACCTCATTTCCTAGAGGAACAGCAGAATTCCTACCATGTTTTGCAGTTCCTGCCAAACACTGGCTCACGTTCTATTTGCATATGCTTCTCCACTTCACAGATGCCAAGATCATTCCAAACGTTTCATTTTGTCTTTGCCAATAAACTTCCCATGTAAGAACATGAGGAACTTCAATAGCTTGCTCTACTTATTTTAAACTTGTACAACCCACACACATGGTAGACGTAGCAAGCATAAGATGGAACAGCTTCCTAAAACACTGATAGCTTCTCCAAGCACCAAAACAAGCCCTCTACTGCTTCTCAGAAGCTCACTTGTCATGTCACTTCTTCCTTGTCAAGGCACAAGATAATCCTGGTCTTCTACTAGATTGTGAATAACAGATCCATTAATACAAAAATACTGCTGATAAGCAGTTACAGCAAATTTAAATGAAAGAGATGTGTTCATTTGGGGAGCATTTTTAAAACTGTGACATAGAAGAACTGGCCGACAGATCAGATAACTCAATGGCTCTCTAAGTTAGGTTTTAAGATCTATAAAGACACCATTAAAAAACAGACAGCTAACCTCTACACCTCCACGTGAAATAAATCAGTGGTTTGGGGAAGGTGTCCCCCCACCTTGAGGCAAGTTGCTGTAGATTGAGAGTCAGAAGTATGGCTGGGCTAATAATAGAAGTCTGAAACAGTATCTGTCTCCCATAAGCCGTATGCATTGCAGTCACTGCACTGACCGCAATCAGAAAAATACATTGCATGAAAAATCCTTTTGCTTAAAAAATACAGCATTAACAAATTTTTTCTTACCAAAATACACAGACAATTTAAGAACTTAGAGGAGTACAGAAAGTTTTAGTTCAGATTTGACTGTATGCGTTACATATACTGCTTTATCTGTAACTCTGACATATCATTCCTCACCCGTCAGTTCAGCTACTTTAGCAGCAACTTTCTCAGCAAAGCCGATCCTTGTGTTTAATCCTGTACCAACTGCAGTCCCACCAGCTGCCAGCTGATAGACTCTTGGCATGCTTGACTCAATCCTAGCCACACCGTATTCAATTTGTTGCACATAGCCACTAAATTCCTTTGAAATAATGAAGCATAAAAAGAAAAAAAAAAACAGGAATAACCAAGTAGAATTATTAAGATTTAATAGTACTCATTTACTTAAAAACCTGAAAGCATTGAACTTCACCCAGATGCTAAAACTTAACAAGTTTTCATTAAGAGGAGAAATGTCCATATATTGGAAGACTGCTCACACCGTAGAAGCAATTACATGTAAAAGCAACCTACAAATAGTAAGGTGTATATGCAATGCATCTTTCTCTTGCCTTGTATCTCCTTTATGTACTTTGTCAAATCTGAATCCAAGGTAAATCAGACCTCACATTACGTTAACAAAGTCTCAAAGTGCAATTAGCCAAATGGATCGTGGGCTTTATTCACTTAATTCTAGTTTGTTCAGCTTAAGTTAATACCTTACCTACCAAGTAATGCAACGTAAGCCATTCCTGACAATACAGTAACAAAGATTTCTCATACATACATGATCAAGTATCATACAGACTTTTGTTCAAAATAGTTAGTAGTTCTGTATGTTGTCAAAATCTCATTTATATAAGCTTACAGGCTAAATCTACCTTGTTCTTCCTCATGTCAGTGTAATAGAAATGTTTTGCTACTCGGTAATCAAACATCATTTTGAAATCACTTACATCTTACTACCAATAGATGTAAAACATGCATGGAAAATTTACAGAACATTATCCGATGCAGTTACTAGAGAACAGCATTCACCGAAGCTCTCAAAAAAAAAAAAAGAAAATACTCCGAGATTCAACCAGTTGCCTAATTTAAACTAATTTAGTTCTCCTCAAATTTGCCCCAGTTTCTTCCAATATATTTCTTTTTTTTTTCCCTAAAGAAATGTGTATTTTTTTTTTCACTTTTACCTGTCCAAGCGTAAGTGGAACAGCATCTTGTGTATGAGTGCGTCCTATTTTTATGATTTGGGAGAACTCTTTGGATTTTGCTTCGAGGGCACTCTGTAGCTTCTTTAGTCCAGGTAACAACACCTCATTAACCTCCTGAGCAGCAGCAATATGCATTGCTGTTGGGAAAGTGTCATTTGAACTCTGTAAAGAAAGTTTGAGAAACTTATTTCCAGGCTTCTCTCACCGTAGTACCTGTAAGATTTACATGTATGGCTTTATTCTCTATATTTTAAGAAGAAGAAATTGAGAGCAGAGTAAGCAACTTAGCAGTGTTCTACAAGTTACTCTGAAGAAATAGTCAAATCTTCTAAACTTCAGGCCAGCACCCTATTAATAAAAATCTACCTTTTATAACTATACCCACAGAAAGTAAATGTACCCATGGGACACGAAAAGAAAAAAAGAACTGCTACAGTAGCTACAAAATACAGATAACAAATGGATAAAGGATTTTGAAGATAGAAGCGACAAGAAATTGTAGCTGACTTCAAAAAGGCCAAAATATTGATTTTGTAATGGTAATTCCATAGTTTTCAGGATATTGAATAAGCACAAAACATCATGAAGGGATACAAGCAGCTCAGTGGCTCAAACTTTAACTAATCTGAAGAAAATACTAAGAACGAAATATAATAAACATGTCTGCTAAGATCCCTGGGACAAAAAATATGAAATGGCTATTTTGCTTGCCAATTACAGGACCGTATTCTTTCTACATGCTTTATGCAATGTATTAGGGAGACAACAGCTACATGTACACAACCTCTAGAAACTGGATCTATATTTAACTTCTTTAAGACTGTCTGCAGTAGCAGTGGTTGCCACCACGCCACCTCTGCCCACAACATCATGTAGGAATTCATCTGTCCTGAATGAGATCAAGGTTGTTTTGTTTTGTTTTTTAAATCTAAAAAGCTCCTATGTCACTGATCAACATTTCAAAGCTCGTTTAATCTGAAAAGCCGGAAACTTGGAGAATTGTTGCTAAAACTGTAAACATATATATACCTATTATCACATATTCCATGTTTTATATAAACACATACAAAAATAAACAGTGGCTAGAAGAGAATTCAAAATTCACATTTCACAAAAATTAGAAGTGTAGTATGAGTGTAATGACCTGACTTTTGTTAACATGATCATTTGGGTGTACTGGGATTTTGCTCCCCAGTTTGCCTCCCATTATCTCAATGGCTCTGTTGCTGATGACTTCATTGACATTCATATTGGTTTGAGTTCCAGATCCGGTCTGCCACACCACCAGTGGAAAGTGATCATTTAATTTTCCTGCAGCTACCTACAAGGGAAAAACAGAGAAGATTTGTTCTACCAGGAAGAAAAAAAAAAAAGCAACAGCATAAAATCAAGGATTTTATAGCTAAAACTCAAGTAGAGTTTTCCATTATATTTATAAATTCACAAAGATTATTACACAATATGTAGATTTACACTAGAATAATTAAGAAGAGAGTTCATTGTTGTTTATACTTCATACTAAAAGGGCAAAAAATGTTTGCTATGCTTTGTGAAGATGCTGAATTCTACAACACAGAGAAATAAGTAATTTCTTTTTTCTACAGTTACAGAAATAAAAGATTAAAACAAGGTCTTGCAGGTTATATCTTCTCTTTCTCAAAAAATGCCGATGATTTTATAGGTCCAAAAACATCCCTTCTTTCCCAAATTTTAAAGCAATTCAGATCCTAATCTCCTTGGGTGGAACAAGGGTAGTAAGTGCTGGTTCTCCCTTTCATAATTATTTCTTCAGGTTAAGGAAAACATTTTTATTTTCTAAATCATGCACTGAAGGTGCTTCAGGGCACTGATTCAGCGTTGTGTGTCTTCTTGAGTCATGACCATTCTTTGGGTGTCAGAAACATCCATTTTCTGATTGTTTATCTGGTTACAAACGTCTGGTCACCAGGGGTGCACTGCCTTCTCCTAGAAAATAAGCTCAACAGATACAGTTTCATCATGAACACTGATAACAACTACATAACAATTTGAATTTGAGGCATTCAGAAAGTCATCCCTCATGGGAAATGATCCTCCAGAAGTGGTGTTTTTGTTAAAGGTCAGCTATCGTGCACCTGCAGTACACAGTACTTGTAAAATTGGACTCTGAAATTTCTCCAGAAATGAACTTCACATAAGGAAGGTCCAGACACGTTACAGACACCTGTAGACATTACACCAATGAAAAGAGCTGGCACATGGCTGCTGCTATGAAACATCTTCCTGAAAGGTACGTTTTCCCCAGGCCTACGTGGATTTAAACTGAGAGGTGCCTAAAAAGGAGTCATGACCGTCCTTACTGTACCTAAACTATACCTGAATATATTAGAGACAAATGGAGCATATAAGCAAGAGAATCACATGGTCCTAAAAAGATCCATAAGTACTGACTTGCAGGTCACTCATGGGAACGAGGTCCCGATCAGCTGCAGATGTCTGTACCAACTTATACCTCCTGTAGGTAAGCTGTGACAACTGCTACATCAAACCAAGACAAAGCAACAGATATGCATATTCTCCCCTCCGATCTACATTTCTCAGACCCTGTCAGAGATTTTTCTAAGAATGTGGTAGTTTCAAAATCTGTGCTCATAAGTATCACCCCCATGCATATCAACCTCAGAAAAGCCTAGACTGCAAAACAAGAGATCTGCTGTCACAACTCTAAGGCTAGATCTCCATCTCCAGATTTTCAAGTTACATCACAAACCTCCCTGAATCATGCTTTTCAGGAAAGGACCTTATTAGGTATTTCCCATCTTATACAGGGGCAGAGCTTCAACTATTGAAAGTCGTTTTTCTTTCAGGTATGTCACTGAGGAGGCATTTTTAAAAACGCAATAAAAAAGCCTCAAACAACTTTCAGAACCTATGAATCTAAGCCAAGTAACCTTTAGCCACCAAAACCTCTGATCCACCTCTAACTAGGAGAGCCCTAGAAACCACAAGAAGAGACTGGCCATATTCTGGAGTTCTCCAAAGCTCTTGGGGCTTGGGACTCATGGTGCTACAGGTGGTAGAAAGAGGACATGGCTTCTGCAAGTACTGAAATATTTCAAAGCTTCTGAGGAAAAAGAAAGTTCTGTAAAACAATTCTAGCTAAATATTTGTTGGGTTACACAAAGCAGCATATACAGTATTACCATACCTCAGTTACTGCTTATTCACACACTTCTGTGCATTTATCCTGAGAAGAAGATTTCTGTGTCTCACGTCCTCTTTAGCTATAAAGGTGCTACTTAAAAAAGCACAGATTTACTAGCAATCTTAAGTCTGAAGAGGAAACAGGCCAGTAACAGAGAAACTATTCAGACTGCAGATGGTCTTCAAGTTACAGAGATGCAATTGCATCTGGAGACTTCCAAAAAAGCAAAAAGCAAAAGCGTTGCTTGAATGGCAGACTCCACATTAGCTGAATGAACCAAAATTCTATTCCCTTCCTACGCTTCTTTGAACTGTTTATCTGCTAAGTGTCATCCCAAAGACACTATGCAAGTACCGGGTAGCCCTAATAGCAACGAAAAATTTCATTCTTTAAAACAAAAATACCAAAATGCATTAGAACATTGTATTCTATGTCCATACATGTAGAAGTGAAATAGTAAAACAAAGTAAAAGATTTCTGAGCCTGAAAAACAAAGTTCACTAACGATAAATGATTTGCTCCAACAATTCAAGAAACGCAAGAGGCCTTCCCAGCCCTCAGACAGTATTCCCATGAAAAGCTAACCAAAAATACAATGACAGTTCTGGTATTTTCAACAGTTCATGCCTACCTCATCTGCTGCCTTTACGATAGCACTAGCAATCTTTGGGTCGAGACCATAATCTTGATTTACTTCAGCTGCTGCTCTCTTCAAGATGCCAAAAGCCCTTATGACTTGAACCTGAGATGCAAGAATAAGTTTAAATATGTATTTTTTCCATGAAGGACACTTAGGAACCCATAGCACAGGTATAGTTTTAAATCAAATCCCTTCTTTAAATACAGCAGAAGTCCACTGAGTGAGCAAAGAGCAATTTAGGGCACATGACCTGTGCTTTCACTCTAGGTAACATTTATCCAGGCAGTACAGAAAGCAGTATATAGCCCACCCTTTCCTTCTAAGTCCAGCTATATGTATCAAAACAGACTAGATGCATTAAAAGGAATAGACAAACTGGATCTGTTTCTAAAATAGAATTTTTGAAGGCAGACTGGATTATGTTTTAGTACATGCAAAAACAAAGCATGACAAAGTCCATGTACACTCATGCTTTAGTCCCAGCCACAAGTGAAAAAGCAACTTTGCATCAACCCATGCTACACTAAACATCTTCAGTAACAACCTACATAACACTATAATAAAAGTAATTCAAACTGTTCCATTCACAGCCTTTGGTCTTCAGAAAAATGAAAGATTTCTATTTGCTCTGATGTGTTCCTTTTTTAATTAATTAAACAACACAATAATTATTCAAATGCAACATTCAATTTATTTAAATTTTAAAAAGAAAGAAAGAAAATTTCTACCCCCTAACAACATCTTGCCATGAAAATTCTAACTTGAATTAAATTCAAAGGTGACCAAATTCCCAGCAAGAGATTAAGAGAAGGTATTCATTCACACCCAAAAACACACTTGAAGAGAAAGGATGGACACAGGCTTGAATTACTCACCGGCATCCTTTCTGAAACACCTCCGATCTTGAAGTTCATCGTAGATCTTACGGTCTGAGCACCATAGTATTTGTCACTTGGGACCTTCAGTTCACCAAAGGTATCATATTCTATCCTAAAAGACTCTTGAGTGGACTGTGGGAAAGGAAAGAAAAAAAAGTCTGTTTTAAACACCGGTAACTATCATCTCCTTTTCGAAAGGAAAGACAACTGACAAAAAAATGCGCAAGAAGGGGAGAAAAAGGTAAAGACACACAGCTAGACTCAGGTATTTTTTAACTGTATCTTCAAAATTAAGACATTTTTCCAATAGGAATATCTGTCCCATTACAAGAGTCACAACTACAAATACTATGAAGCCCAGCAGACCCACTGGGTACTTCAGATTGTGGCTGCTCACTGCATGGAACACAGCATCCTGATGAAACAGTGGCTTTCTTTTGAAGAACTGGTAACTCCTTTTACAATCTACAGAATGGCTGTTCTGTTAAAACTAAACTTGAGAACTAGCACGGTTCAGATGGTGTCATTCCAGGTAACATATGTTTAACAGAAACCCAGCTGAAATCCTCACTGCATGTGACAGAATTAAAATACTGGTAGAAAGCAACTGACCAATTCAGTGCGAAGCTACTGACTGTGAATTCCCATCTTGAGCCCAACAGACCAGGAAGACAGTTTCCATAACCAAAGTAGCTTTGCAACATGAAGAAACTGTACCTAAGTCTTGTTTTACATAAATATTGCACAAAATAGACTTACACATCACATATACACCTAGTATGCATTATTAGCTATCACAGCGAGAAGTAAATTAAGTTTAGGTGATGTACACCAACTGAAGAGTAAAACACTTGGGTTTTTTTGATTTTTTTTTTAAACAACATTCATTTATGACAATATGATCTCATTCATACGCAGCTCCACAGAATACGAGGCTGGAGCAGAAGTAAGAGCAGTTTACTCTCTCTCCCCACACTTCTGTCAGCAAAGCCTCAATTTGCTGTGAGAAATATGTTTATCCTTCCCCACGAGAGGAGGTTACCTTCTTGCAGAGTCCTCAGGAAGGAGAAAAAGACTCTTTGAATTCTTAATCACTGATGGAGTAAAACAATCCCAGCTTCAAGGAGGGTATCTACATACATAATGATGGGCAACAATGACCATCAGTTGTGAGTCCTTCGGATAGCATCAAGCATCAAAGCATCAAGTGATGCAACGTGGGGAAAGAAGAAAATCAAACGTGAGGAACTGTTATGAACATGAGAAAAAAATTCTTTACTGTGAGGGTGGGGCTGCCCAGAGAGGTGGTGGAGTCTCCTTCTCTGGAGATATTAAAAACCCACCTGGACACTTTCCTGTGCAACCTGCTGTAGGAAACCTGCTTTGGCAGGGGGTTGGACTAGATGATCTCCCTAGGTCCCTTCCAACCCCTACAACTCTGTGACTAAGAAAATGAGAGAATGCTGTCATGGCTCATTCACCCTTGGAACACTTTTTGCAGATCTGAGACTCATCTCAAAATGCACATTATTGGAAACAGCTCAAATAAAGGCAGTAAGGCTGATCAAAGGTGGGCTACACCTTTCTTAAGGAGACTGACTTTGCAGTTCAGAAAGAGACAACTTGGGGACTGAAGGCAAATTGAGGTCAATAAAATAATCACTAGAATGGTAACAGTTACTAGATGCTCACTGTCTCTTCCAGTACCAGAAACATGAGGCACAATTATCAGGGTAGCAGGAGTCAGGTTCAAGGCAAGCAAAAGCAAGCATCTCTTTACACAAGCAGCAGACCGACAAAAATTCTTGCCAGGTGATGCTGCAGATACAAAAAGTTCACACGTGTTCAGAAAGAGTGAGATAAGCACTCAGAAAAAAAAGAGCTGAACTGGGTTATTCCACAGAAGAAGCACAGACTCGGGAAACTCCTTGATGTGAAAATGAGGAGTCTGGGTCAGTGTAAGAGGAAAGCATCATATATGTTGGCAAGGTTCTTACTCTTCCCTAGGTATCCACTGCTGAAGCCACACAGTTCCTCTCCTTGGTCTGTTCTACTTGTTCCTCGCTTTGTGGGTCTCCGTCTTCTTGGAGGGGAGCCCAGCTGGGTTTGGGCAGAACACCCCCTCCAGCAGCAGCGACCTTCCAGCAGCCCGACCAGGCTGCACCACAGCGCATGGCAAGCTGCAGGGGGGAGTGTTCCAGTCTCTTGCTGTCCCACGCAGTGTTCCCACCAGATGGAGAGGCTCTGCTGTTGGGTGCACTAGCAACCACGCACCAGAGGCAACCAGTCCCACTTGCTCAGGGTTCTCTTGCAGTGTAGGTGCTGCACGTGACTCAGAAGAAACTGCAGCCCACAAACAGCAAGGGTTAGCTCTTGCGTTGCTGTCCTGCTCCCCACACCTCGCTTTTGACTTTCCCACAGACACCTACCCCACAGAAACACTGAACTTAGCACAGACCAATACACCTTTCTGACATTCCTTAACCCTCTTTATCCTATTTTAATCGCTTACCATTCACATACATGCTAACAAAAACCATATATCACTGGAGTCTAGTGGTCTCTGAAATCCCTGCTTCTGATAACTGGACATCTTGGGTAAGCAGAACGTACGACTTTCCCTACAGCTGGACGGGCAGGGCCAGCTCAAATCCAGGCCCAGCCCTTGGTACAGTCAGTGGTTCAATCACTGAAAGCATTTATGTCATCAAACAACGCGAAGAAGTTAAATGGCCTGTAACCTTTCAGACAAAAAGAGCTAACAGTTGCACAACTGATTCCTCACACTTGCATAATTACAACGTCAACAATGATGAAACAAAGACAAATAGGAGCCAGGAGAGATCAGTGCGCCCAATCCAAATACCTTTTAATAGTGAAACTGTTATGAAAAAGGCTACTTCTCTGGCCAATTGCACATACACATCTCCACAGTCTCCAGCAAAGTTAACAGGATGAACTGCTTCAAGCAGAATGTCATTTGGTGGTTAACACTGACAGGCAGCTAAGAAATAAGTATTTTCCTCATTAAACTAGTTTCTCTTCTCAACCATATTAACTAAACTAAATTCATAGAATCATAGAATGGCCTGGGTTGGAAGGGACCTCAAGGATCATCAGGTTTCAACTCCCCTGCCACAGGCAGGGCCACCAACCTCCAGAAATTCCATACTGAGTATTCAAGAACCAACAATAATTAGCATTAGATGTCTTAAATGAAGGCAAAAATGATGCAAACAAGACCAAACAAACCTGTACATAGAATATATGGGCCACCAATTTCTGATATCCACTCAGGCATGAATCAGGGTTAACCTCCTATTGGTGTAAGCACACGTGATACCACAGAAATCATTGCAAATGTCTTAGAGACTTCACTGCAAAATTCACTGCCTGCATTCTTATGCAAAAAATGCACTTCCTCACTCCTTAGGTGGGATTCACCCTCTGGAGTGGCTTTATGAGCTGAGGATCCCCATTCCCCTACAGCCTGTCCCTGACCCAGGGAATCCCGTGAGCAGCACTGCAACAGGAGCACAGCTCTGCCCACCCTCTGCTCCACACCAGCAGAGCACAGCAGAAGCCAAAGGGCGCCCCAGCAACTCTGCCACAAGCTAAGGCAAAGTCCCGCTCACTCGGTTCCTGCTGTAACTACAGGTCTCAGCACAGAACTACCAGACCTCACCTTTAGAAAACAAATTAATTTGTTCTTCTTGAAGCGGCCTGACAAGGTGGGCGCTGCCTCTGCCAAACCCCAAGAACCCAAAGCTTACGTGGTTAGGCCAACGTAACTGTCCTGTTGCCTTGTTGCAGGGAACTGGCCAGCCAGCACTGATTGCACCACAACACGCTGGAGAAACTCAAATAACAGAACCGCTGCCATAACGCTTGCTGTGGAAAATTACGTTCTGATTTAGGGATGCAGCAACTTTCAGACAGAAGTATTTCAGTTCAAAGAATCATCATTTTAGCACATCAAAGCCAATCCTTCAAAACTGACGGAAAATGGAATTTGTGCTCAGCTCTCTCCTTTCGCTGGTGGATAACATCTTTAAGTGCAGCTTCTCCTTTATATCAACTGAGCAACAAAGTCTGACATGTACACTTAAGAAACACCTCGCACACTTCAGCTCAAAGCTACGGCGATGCAACAGGCACACGACAGGACCACACGCCCGTTAGGTTGCATGGAACACCAGGTGCTCCAGAAGACAGCTCCTGCTGCCAGCAGCACCTCTGCAAACACCAAGAAGCGTGAGTTTTGGCTTGGCTGGTGATTTTCCTTTCGTTTACATACTGGCTGGTACATATTTGGTAGTCCTCTGGGAAATGAGAACGTACAAAGTTTCCCTGTAAGAATTCAAGGGCAGATGGAGCTCCAAGTTCTCGGAGGGACATTCTGCTCTCACTTCTGCTGTTACTGAAAGCCAAGCAATTAATATTATCTGTAATATTATAATCAGAGATCTACAATATTCTTCTTAGAATATTAGTGTTCCTCTGAGAAAACGTCACGGCAGAAAAACAGAAGCTACCCAACAGGACAGTGCTGTATGAGTTACACAATCCGCTCTGACAGCAGCTGTCTCCTAAAGGCACGGTTCATTCACTGCACTGTTTATATGCTCGTTTGGAAGCCACTTTCTTATGCCATGTTCTGCACTGTAACTAACATCACAGACTGGTAACTCGTGTTCTAGCTGACTTTATCTGTCAACGCTGAGATTCAGAGCCCCGTATCTAACAGCATTCCTGCTTCCACGTCGAACCCCACAGATCAGTAACTCAGGGCATCCTTCAGAGGTCTCAGATGCAGTCGGAGCCACCTCCTGGCCTCCCAGGCGGCCACAAGCCCTTCCAGACACCCCCGTCCTGTGAGGATAACCCTATTTCCTGCTTACACCCCAGGAGCCCTGAGAAAAGCCCCGGAGGTGCTACGGAAGAAGCCCTACGGGCCAGAGCTGTGCCACAGCGGCTGCTGCCGTGACAGCTGTCCTCCCCAGCAGGCTTCGGGCCCCGCTCACAGCATTAAATCCCGCCCCCAGGCAGCGCCTGGATCGGGAAGCGGGGCCCTCGGCCCGGCATTACAGGGAGGGAGCGGCGGGGAGAGCCCGGGACGGCGGCCGCCCCCGAGCCCCCGCCACGCGCAGCGCCGCGGGGCCCTCAGGCAGCGCGCGCCCGGCGAATGCGGGGGNTCCTCGTGGACAGCAGGTTGGCCATGAGCCAGCAGCGTGCCCTTCTCGCCAAGAAGGCCAGTGGTGTCCTGGGGTGCATTAAAAAGAGCCTGACCAGCAGGTGGAGGTAGGTGATCCTCCCCCTCTGCTCTGCCCTGGTGAGGCCTCACCTGGACTACTGTGTCCAGTTCTGGGCTCCCCAGTTCAAATAAGACAGAAAACTGCTGGAGATAATTCAGCGGATGGCCACAAAGATGTTTAGGAGCCTGGAACATCTCCCTTATAAGGAAAGGCTGAGACCTGGGGCTGTTCAGCCTGGAGAAGACTGGTAGGGGAATCTCATCGCTGTTTGTAAATATTTCAAGTTTGGGCTGGAATCCCTACTACAAGAAACAGAAACACTACATTCTACACCCATTCAGTTTTTCCAACAGCCAGGGAATAAAACACTCAGCAATGGTGAAGGCATGGAAACGATTGCCAAAAAAAAAAGAAATGCTTCCTTCCATTCTGATGGTAACTGCACTGCTGCCCTCCACAACAGCCATGCTGCTGCCTTACAACTTACATGGTGGTATCACAGCCACAAGAGCTCGAGTCATATTAGCTTTAACATTTAGATGAGTCTTCTGCAACACTGATCTTTGGTTTCTCGGAAAGAGGGGCAAGGAAACAGACACACAGAACAAGCTGCAGAAATGGCTTCACAGAAGCTCTAGAGATGGTGAAGACAGCTATTCAAACTGTATTCTACTCATGGTACAGTTTAAAGGAATTAACTTCCACTTGTTTCTGCTGGAGTAGAACTGTCTTGTTTCCTTCCATAAAGCAAAAGTGTGACAACTTTTACAATTTTAACTAGAAAGAAATAGTTAAAAATCACTACAGAACGATATTTTCATGTTAGCTAAAATGAGCAATTTCAGTGCTGCATTTTAAACCCCTGTATCATAGAATTCAGTATCTCAATCTCATCTAAAACTTGCAATGCATCTCATGTTCTTCAAATACAGAAATAACTCTTTATTTTGAATGTATAATTATACACATTACAGCATATTCAAAATAAACACAAATACTGTGACGAGACTTCTGATGACTTTATTTAGACACATTTTGTGTTTTCCCTTTCAGTTGTGGAAGACGAGTGCAACATCGCAAGCTGTCCTGCATTCCACTTTCATAGTTAGAGAGTAAAACAAAGAGCAGAACGTAAGTTGGCAAAGCCTTGAGGAGACATTTTCTATTCACTAGCAGTTACAGGAGTATTTTGATTTGCTTGTGCTATGCCTATGTACAACAGCCCTCTCCAGGAGAGGGCCGCAAGTCGAATGTAAGCTACTAGTATGAGCGAATAGCAGGCGGAACAGTTGAGCAGTCTTCTTCATTCAAAGTTCTGTCAATTACAGGTCTGTATTTCAAGGTAACCTAAAATAAAAAAGAATGGGAAAAAAAATTCAAGGCAAAGGACTCTCCTATCTATACCAGACAGGCAAGCTAGCAGGAATGACCAATGGGTAACTGCATGACTTCATTGATGTTACGCCACTTCTCCAATGTTCATTTCATTCCATTGAAAATGAACATATGGTAACCCGCAAGAAATGTTTAAGTTCCACCAAGTTACCAACAACTGAATTTATTAAAACCAAAAAGCCTGATCAGAAATGGTAGTGGAAGACTACACACCTTTAAAAAGGCTGCTATCAACGGCTGTCTACCAGGACAGCAGCCTCCCGACAGGGAGACCCTCAACCAGACTCAGCATACCTTTCCAGACTTGACATCCACATAGGAAAGCGTGTGCTTCCTCCAGTGCTCTTCAAATGGCTTCCTCTGTTGGCCTTGGAGTGGCTTGGAATAGTCAAACTCATCTACCCGTACCTAAGGAGAAAAGTTACATCAATATAAACCAGAAATTGGCTTCCGCAAATCACTTTAGAACCACATTATTGGTTGCAACTGTAATACAATGCATCTCCTAATAACCAGCAACCTTTAACGCTGCCCATGTCAAAATTCAAACTCTTTGTTAAGCTTCAGTATTAAAATAATGTTCCTTATACAGAATGATCGTTCTCCTTTAAGCCCTGTGTATGTATTCATGACCTTATTGTTACTCTAGCCCTGTTTTAGACCTCCCTTATCATCCTGATGCATGCATGAAACTACTCTCATGATCATTATCAAATGTTGCATGTATTGGTCATTTACATACAAAAAATACCAAGATAAAGCAGAGCAGGTGAGACCACAAATATCACGCTAACCTTAATCCAAGGCTCTGAAGACTCTACTTTGGAGAAATAAGACTTATAAATAATCCAGCCAGGACGCATAACAAGCAAATTCAATCCTACATCCAGGCCACATAAAATACGTACCTTATAGTCCTCTCTGGCATGAGCACCCCGGGACTCTTTGCGAGCCTCAGCTCCATAAATGGTTTGTAGAGCACAAAGCATCAGGTTCTGCAGTTCTAGAGTCTCCACCAAATCAGTGTTCCATACAATACCTAGTGAAATATTAAAATACTGTGGAATATTTTTTCCATCAAGAAGTTTTTTCTTCATTTACTTCTAACCTAGCGCTGATACTTAGAATCAAACCAGTCAATGTTCTCCATAATGCAGTTGCAGTATTCTAATGCTGAATTGCTCAGTATTGCCTGGAAGGCTCTACACTGACTCCTACAACCTTAGAAAAATCTAGAAGTACTAACAGGTGTCCAGGTGCACTACTGAGTGTGTGTGCACTTCTGTGACCAAGTTACACCCCAGATTCTTGCCTGTTTTAAATCAAACCTACAATTCAGTTCCCGAATCTCATTTCAGTTCATAAGATCTGGCCAGATGGTAACTGTTTAAGGGGATGCCTAAAAAGCCCAGACAACCCAGGGGCTTCACCTCAGACTGAAAAAAGAAAAAAAAAGTCATCTTGCAAGTGATACAAAGTCTCCCCCTCATTAAACATCTCCAGGGCAGACCCTAGAATCCTTACATAAATGTACTTCATTTTAATTCCTACATTTTATCACAACACTTCTTTACTTGATGCTTGGTGGGAGCTGCCCAAGAGAGACAGTTCTAACTTCAGTGTTTGGATACACATGTTAAAAAAAAAAAAAAAAAAAAGCATAGTAGTTGGAAAGAAATACACAGCCTGAGTGGAGAAATGGTACATCATCAGTTGCACTTAATTAACCAAGTCCTCTTAAGACATGCTGAAAGACATGACAGTATCTACACAGAGCTATCTGCTCAGCCGAAGAAATAAAACTGCGTTCAGCCTAAGAAGGTAGTGTCTTGCCACCTTTTTGCAACTCACTGGCCTTTTCAGAAGAGATTTACCAAGTTTCTCTTAGTATTTGAGCAACTTCACCTTCTGAGAGAAAAGTAGTAGTTTATAAAGTTGAATCTGATTTCAGTCTCTGCTTCTTTGAAGGAGCACGCAACTAGAAAATGTCTAAAGATCAACTAACTTTGCTCATTGCCATGTTTAGCAATTGAAGATCTATAAAGTATTTCTAAAGATTCAAAGTCGTTGAAATCTTTAGCCAAACTTTAAAAAAGAAAAAACAGAAGGTCTAGGGAAGAAAAAACAGAACCACCTTTCTCAGTGAGTACAGGGTATATTCTCTGCTATCACATTACCTCTGTCAAATGTCTTTAGATGAGCCAGATCACCATAAATCTGACTAAGCTTTTCACAGCCTTCTTGTAGCACAGAGCCAGTACGGAATACAGCAGCATGGCTTTGCATTGTCTGCAAGACAGTAAAAAGAAATCCGATTCATCCCACATAACTTCGTTAGTTTCAGCAGAGCTTGATATAGAGCTGTTCTGCTTTCAGACATGTCTGCAGCCTGAAGAAAATAACATTCTTCTGTTCACCCCAAACAGAGGGAAACTCTTTCTATGATACAGTGAGATAACAGAGTAACTGTGAGGGGTAAAAAAAAAAAAGATAATGAAACTGAGATACAGTTTTATTGCACGCATACAATCTTCTCATACTCTTTACTTCTACAAAGCAAATTTTGAACAGTATGCTTAGCAAAGTGACAAACCTTCTCCTACCTTCGCCAAGCTTACCTTCTGCATGTTAAGTCGCACTTCTGAAGTTCTTATGGTTCCATCAGCAAATCTTAATTTGTCAAGATTAGCAACTGATTCTTCACCAGCATTTGGTTTAATGGAGGGAACTGTCTCCCCTGTTAAGAAAATTTCACTAAGTTTAGGAGGTGACTATTTCAGGCGGATTCATGAAGTAGTAACTACTGTAATTTAGATCTGACTTAAAAAAAATCTGTTTTCTTTTTCTGAGATACAAGTTCACTGTAACTTTCCTGAACTCCCATGAATAGCACCCATAACACTTAAAAATAGAGGTCCTAGTGGACTATATGAATCCCATTCTTTCCTGTTAGTAAGGAATTTTTAAGGTCAGGCTAAATTGTGCTGTTAAATCCTTAAAAACTGCACTTAATGCAAATTCTTCTAAACTATGCAATAATTTTCACTGCTTGTAGCTCACTATTTTCTCCTATATTTGCCTTGTATCCTCATCCCCAAACCTCCCACCTTCTCCTAGTCCTGTTAAGGAACCAGGACCCAATAAGCTCAGCAGTTACACGAGAGCTCCGCATCTCCCCTCCAACACTGGAATCTATCTGTTGTAGGGTAACAAACATCCTTCAACTAAACAAGCAGGCAGCATCTGACCAGCACACTTCATCTGTGCAGCTTTGCATTCAGACTAGGAAGAAGCTTTCCTCAACTTCAGAGGAACCACGGGGCTGATCCAAATAAATGTACAAACCCAAAGCCAATAAGCACTGCTAGACCCAAGCTGTTTGCATCACAAACCACCACTCCATGCTCTTTTCTCCTGCCTCGCCCCAGCATGACTCTGCACAGTCCTCAAGCCACAAGAAAACAGGTAACTTCTCATACTCGTAGTTTTTTGTTGTTGTTTTTTGGCTTTGCTTTTGTTTTTTACTTCAGTTTAGTAGCTACTGCCAAACCAGATTATTTTAAAAATGCGATAATCCACGTATAGTGGATAAGCATGTTACAATTTTCTAGTATTTTTCTTCTATTACTTCCATATGCAGTCCACCTTATATATCAACAAGGTGGCAGCAAATGCCACGATATGAAAGAACTAAGTGTAAAGCAAAGTACATTCACGTCGAAGATGCAGTGCAGGATGTAGAGAACTCTTTATATTTGACATTTTGTTTTGCTAGTTTGTGAAACTTCTCAACTGTTTTTACCAATAGCACTGACAGAGTACCAGTTTTAAGTGGATCAGCTCACATAAGCAGCAGCACAGTTAAGAGCATGTAAAAAAGTATATAAAAAGTATAAACACCAATTACTGCATTTTCTAACAAATAGTCTAGGTATAGCCATCTGAATTTGAGGCAGGTAGCAACAACTCTTTGCTGGGCAGAAGTAAAGTCATAAAGGCAAACATCTCCGTAATAGTGAGACAAACACTGAGACTTACCAGGCTTGCAGGTCTCCGCAATAGTAAGGGCACAAGCACGACCAAAGACCACCAGATCCAGAAGAGAGTTTGCACCAAGCCGATTTGCGCCATGGACAGATGCACAGGCTGCTTCCCCACAAGCATATAAGCCAGGTACCACTTTATCCTCACCATTTACATGTGTAATCACCTACCATTTCAGACAGACGGTTAGAACTTATTTCTTAAACAGTTCAAGAATACAAGCCTCCTCATTTTTCAAATGTGCGAGTAAGGATGAAACAATCTAAAGTTTTCCCCAACTCTAGATCTATAAACATATTAAAGAGTATGTAATACCGTTATGTAAATGCAGATAGCACTAAAATCTAAGATTTCTTCAGTCATACTTAACAGAGCGATGTACTACTTCACAATTCTGCAGCAAGTTAGAAAAGCAGAGGATACAAATCTGATCCATACACTCTTCCAAGGAAAAATATGTATTTTAAAAAAAAAGTACACTACATTGAACCAGAAGAAAAAGTTGGCTGACACCATCAAACTGATATCCAACTAGTGTAAGCTGAAGAAATCTGTTTCAGTGCAGTCATTACATGACGTAGAGAGAATTAATATGCACGAACTTGAGTTAAAGATTGTACTTAGAGTTAACGATTGTAACAGAGTCCCAGTTTGATCTCTCAACTGTACCTAATCCTCAAGTCGACAGTCGGAAGTGTTGACAGACATGACAGTACTGTTAACTTCATTTTAGAAGCTTCCCAGAGCTCTCTCTCCAGATAGACTGAAACATGGTTCTTGATTTATTTGCAAAATCAAACTGGGCTGTGTTTTAAGCACTCCAACATTGTTATGAAGTTAATGTTATTCAGCACCCTTACATTTATATTTGGATAATCACTTGCTATTATTAAGTGAAAATTCAACTACTAAAAGTTATCTCTATTACTTACCTGTCCTTTGTAGTTAGTAGGAATACCTCCCATATTATAGTGCACAGTAGGCAGAACAGGAATGGGCTCTTTAGTGACATCAACTCCAGCAAATATCATCGCCGTTTCTGAAATTCCTGGGAGACGAGTTGCCAGCTGCTGTGGTGGTAAATGGTGCAACTGCAAATACACATGATCTTTTTCAGGGCCACAACCCCTGTTAAAAAAAAAAAAAAAAAAAGTATCATAATTGGAACACATAACAGAAATTCTGCGAAGGCTAATAATTTTTCTAAGCTCATTTGTTTCATTTGTGACAACCTTTGCAAAAACTAGAATTTAAAATTCATCTCTGACAAAAATACATATCCAGCATATTTTTAAAAACTTCATTTTGGCAGAAGTGTATTTTTCACCTCCTAGCTTTCTTTCCAGAGTAGTTCAGAGTATTTAAGACTTTAAACTTTACATCTTTCTGCAGAGATACAGTCGTTTATGAGAATTGAGCAACTGTCCCTAGCTAGACACAATGAATTGAAACATGGAACTCGCAACATCTTATGTGCACTTCTAGGGCACATTAGGAAGAAACAAGTAAAGTCTCCGTGCCAAATGTAGTATTCAGGTGTTTAGCAAGTGAATTACTGTATTGCATATAACCTAGTACAATTAAGCATTCATTCTGCAGCTTCATTAGAATATTTGACTAACCTTCCTTCCCGTATCTCTATGGTCATAGAACGAGAGACTACGTCCCTGGAAGCCAGATCTTTAGCAACAGGTGCGTATCTCTCCATAAATCTTTCACCTTGACTGTTAATTAGAATACCTCCCTCTCCACGACATCCTTCTGTTATAAGGCAGCCAGCCCCATAGATACCTGCAAAGAAAGGAAACAGCCATCAAATAAGATATGTTCAACAGACAAGACAACCAGGATTGCAGAAGCAAGGCTTACTGAAGGTAATGCAAACAAGTGACATGGCTAGATCTTTTTCTACCCTAATATTACCTACTAATAACTGCCCCCCACGGCTGCTTAGAAACAAGTACTGTTATTCCTTTCAAGCACTCTTTCTGGAACGTGAGCATGTTCATGGTATCACTCATGGTATCTAATTAAAATATTACAACCAGAAGAGATCTGCACCCACCAATACGTAAGGAGGATTTTACAAAGATTTTGTAGGTCTTCATGAAATACTTTGTTTGAGATTTCAAAGCAAACCAGAAAGTGATTATCTCAAGTTCAGTTTGCTCATCTTTCTTGCCTCTTCTGTGCTAAGACAACTCAAGATGGCTTCAAATAGTGTTGAATGTAGAAGCTTACTGACTAAGACCTTCCTTCTCTAAAAGGCTGTTAGTTTTCAGCACTGGTCATCATAGCAAATAAAAATGCTGCTGACATCTTGTGCACATGATTCCATAGCTTTTAACATAATTATCATCAGATAATGAAATTTTTCTGATTACAAAAGCCTTAGTTATAACTGTCAAATGAACATTGACATAATTGTCTTCAGGATTAACAAATACAACATTGTAAAAGTAAAGTAAGAGTTCAGAAAACTCATCACTCATCACAAGTTAAAACTCAGCATTTATTTAGCTACAAGCAAAAAATAAATAGATCTTCATTTTTAAGTTGACCGTTGTTGTCTCTAGTTTAGATACTGATCCTGTGCTACAAAACCATAGTCAGAAATATCTACCTTCCCTTCAACTACCTCATTTTCACAGAAGACTCTAGTGTGCAACTCCCTAAACATTTGAATCTATCCCACTGTTCCTTTACCTAGTATTCAACCTTTTATTTTAAACAAGAGGAAACACGCATTTCAGAGATAAAGGAGTTTCAACTTCAAATTCATAAAACGTGTTAGTATTGTAAAAGCAGCGCCTTTGTATTTAACACTGGTATTGTATCAGCTGTGACCTCTCATATTGTAATAGTCCTGCTCTCAGATTTACACTCTACAGCTGCAGACAAGTCTGAACATCCACCAGAAGCAACTAATGAAGTAGCAAAGTGCTGCAGAAAAATGCAAACTGACTTGAGCACATTTTAATATCACAAAAACATCTTCTCAATTTATCATATTAAAAAGATTGTTGCATTACTTTACAGTCTGTAATTATATTCCATACCTGTAGGGTGAAACTGTACGAACTCCAAGTCCTGGCAAGGAAGGCCAGCTCGTGTGACCATAGCGGTGCCATCACCCGTACTCGTATGAGCAGACGTACAACTGAAGTACGTGCGGCCATAGCCCCTACAGAACACAAAAAGTTCACAAAATTATCAATAAAACAACATCCAAACATAGTGTTCAACTATGCTTTGTGCACAACAGTGGACCTATAGCAGAGGGTTAATAAACAAGATGCCTAACTTTTACTACCTCCTGTTTTAAGTTCAACTAACAATAACATTTTAAAAATAAGAACCTTTTTGCCAGAAAGAGTTACTTGAGAAAGTTCTCTGTCAGATTCCATTAGACTCCATTTGTACTACTACCAGTACTTTTAGCAAAATAGCTTACAACAATGGCTTATATCATCAACATAGCCCTGATTCGTTATGCTTAGATTTGAAACATCACTTGTCTAAAATTCACTGTCACTAACAGTGAATTCTTATGCCTGAAGCAAAGAATTAGCTTCCAATGTTACCAAGCACTGGCAATACTCCCAGTTTCAGGCCAAATCCTCACAAGAACTATTAAGCTACTTATTCTACTAGCTCAAAGTACTTGAGCATGAAAATAAGTAAATAAAGTCAAATCGCAACCAAAGTCAGCATTTCTTTACGTAAGATATTTATAAACAAACTTAATAGATGGGGTTTTTTCCCTAAGAAATGATTGAATTCAGTTATACTGCTTTTGATCAAAGGGGGAAAAAAAGCTGAAAACAATTATGTTTTTCAAGTCAACACATCACCTCTAGCTAGCAGCACTCTCAAAGCTCTGTCCTTTACCATAAACATTACGTTACCCGGTGGCAATGACAGTGTTCTTTGCTCTAAACCGATGTATAGAGCCATCTTCTATGCAAAGGGCAATAACACCACGACATTCTCCATTTTCCATAAGCAGGTCCAAGGCAAAATATTCAACAAAGTAGCTGGTATCATATCTTAGAGACTGGACAAAAATAGAAAGTAAGAATAAAAAAGGAATTTTAACAACCAAAAAAAATAGAAATCTACAACCCAAGTAACCCCTCTTCAGAACTGTCAAGCTGCATAAAAAGCCATATCAAGATGGAAAAAACGACCTTCCACCAATTCTCAGGGAAGCCCATTTCTCTAGAAATCTCTATAAAAATTTGCTAACAAGTCTAATCCAGCTCTAGGACACACATAGTTACCAAACCACATAATTCTCAGAAGTCATAACTAGTCAGCAAGACACGTTTTCACTATGTTTGGCAACACTTCAGTCAGCTGCAGTGCTTGTTGCTTGTACAAACACGTATTACCAGGTCTCTCAGAGAAGCAGAACACATCTCTGGAAGCTTAGCACATAAACAGCCAGCAGGCATCATCAAGCTAAACACATTCCTTCATGCCCTCAAGGATCAGATCTGTGTCAGGCAGCACTGAGCATTTTTACTGCAGCAGTATGCGTAACCTGGAGGACAGCAATTAGCTAACCACTAAGTAAATAATCATTAGCTACTAGGTACTTATTTTCAGGTTTAAAGTAGCTTACTGCCAGTTAAAAAGCAGCAAGTGTTTCTGCAGTTACAGGTTGTAGAGCTGATAGGACCAGACGCTACAATTCCAGTCATTTACTTGCATAAAGGGCTGCATTATCTTCCTGAGTTTTACAGCATTTACACTTCATTCCTCCTGGTTCCCTGTTTTATGATGAGTGAAAAAAGTGCTGCCTGGAATCTTTTATTGAAATTCCCCAATGCCACTTCATCAGCTTTTCTGAAGAAAAAAGATTTTGGGCAAGGCTTGGACAAATTCTGTCCAAGTCTAGTTAAATAGATATGGAAGCAGTAAAAATGAAGAACTAATTCAGACCACAAAACTAACAGCTACTCAACAGCCATCGTCTTCAAGACAGACAGCCATTATATACATAATCTTTCAATATACTCCAATTTCTGTGTACTCCTGACAAAAAAGCAAGTATTACCTAGCCTACATTCTTCCATGGTGTCCCACAAAGAAAAGAAATTCTCCTAGGCTCTTCACCAATAGCACACAAGTCTTCTGTGTACTTCTTCCCCCCCTTCAAATGCCAGAAGATACCATTAATTACATAAAAAAGAAAAAAAAAAAAAACACCAAAACTCACAAACAATAAACAAACAAATCAAGTTTTACTTCATAGCTCCTTACCCTGCCATACAGAGTATGCAGCAGCGAGTGTCCTGTCCTGTCTGCAACACAACAGCATCTGTGAGCCTGTCCTCCTTTTCCAAACTGAAGACTCTGTCCACCAAACGCACGCTGGTAGATTTTTCCTTCTTCTGTTCTACTGAACGGCATCCCATAATTTTCCAGCTGTTGAACCCAATACAAGCATCAGTTGTGCATAGCAAGTGCTACGTTTCTTCTAGTGAGAAAATCTCTTTGAGAGATCGTCTGTTATGAACTGCTATAGCTGAACCAACGCCAGTGAGGCTCACCTCTATGACGGCGGCTGGGGCTTGCTCCGTCATGTAGTGTATGGCATCCTGGTCACCCAGCCAGTCAGACCCTTTCACTGTGTCATAGAAATGCCACCTCCAGTTGTCATCCTCCATGTTTCCCAAAGCAGCGTTGATCCCTCCCTGAAAATAAAAATACATTTTCCTGGAGTTAAATCAAAGTACAGCTTTAGTAGGTTTTCTTGGATTCTGTTAGAATCTCTTAACATTTATGCCTCTATGTACAAGTACAGATTTGAAGTGGTTGTGAAAAAACGTGTGCAATTTATCATTTTCACAATGGCTCTTTGTTCTGTTTTGCGGAACAAAACAAACTGCAGTTGCAGGGAATGCAACAAAACAGAACTGAATAGAAGCTAAACATACAAATTCAGTTGAAATTATTTTGGAGAGGTAATATTTACAGAGCGAAGTGGGGCCTCAGCATGTCACGTTCCTGTGCACATCCACGTCAGCTTTCTTAGAGGAGGCACTTTTAAGCGTTTGTTCTACCTCATTTCTCACCTGTGCAGCAACAGTGTGAGATCTGGTGGGAAACAGTTTGGTAACACATGCTGTGTTAAACCCAGCCTCAGACAAACCAAAGGCAGCCCGCAGACCTGCTCCTCCTGCACCCACAACAACTGCATCAAATTCATGGTCCACTACTGGATACTGCGTAGAGATCTGGAAAAAAAAACACCAACTTTGTTTGTTATCCCCACAAGTATTTGAAGCTAAGCCGAAGTTACGTATACACATGCAATGTACTTTAGTAACTCAATCTCACTACGTAGTTGAACACAACACTCCACTGAAACAAGCACTGGGCACAACTCAGAGAGCTGTTTTTTCCACGTCTCTGAAGCATTAAGTGTTATCTAATCTGTTGCTCAAGATAGAGAGAAGTATGAACATACCGAATCAGAAACTTTTGTCGAAGCATTTTTCTTTCCATAGACTGTGAAGTGGAAGTTGCGTGCAAGAGTCTGGCATGCTGCTGGCCACTGTGGAAAGAAATCAAGACAACTATTACAGAGCAAATGTTCCACAAAGAAGGATTTCGGCATTCTCAACTACCATATGCTGTAATAACCATCTACTTGCCACTGATTCAAGAATCACAGAATGGTTTGAGTTGGAAGGAGCCTGTAAGTAACAAAACGTAACAGAGTTCACTCACACTAATCAGTCTCTCAGATCTATCTGTATAGAAAAAAAACTCCAAACCCAACACCCAAATCTACCTAGTACCCAAGCCTTGCCTTAGTAAGTTAAAAAAAAAAAAAAAAAATCAGAGTTTTAGTGTCCACAGTAAGAATCACCAATTTATTGGCATCTAGCATTCTCTCTCCACACCATTCAGAAAAATGCATCTAACTGAGCATGTATGTTCAATCAGAACAGCAACACAGCCGTACCAGGGACCAGTAGGGTGATGTCAGCAATCCTCTATTTCAGGTATCACTCTGGTGCATTTTTGGACAGTACTTGACTTTTCCAGCAACTGCTACAGCCATGGTTTAATCACCCTGCAGCTGGAAATGGCTAACAAGCATGTCCTCCCTCCTCCCTGCCACTTCCCAATGACCATCTCCTCCCCAGCTTGAACTGTGTTACCCTTTGCTTGACCCAGCGCTATCATCTCTTTTACTGCTTCTCCAAATGATCTTCTTGCATAACAGTGAATCTGATGCGTCATCAAACTAGCTGACACACTTCTGTTTTTTTTTTTTCCTTTTTACAGCCAAGAGAATTAGGTAAGATCATTAAATAGGATTAGTATTAATAGCTATTCCTAATGAATTCCGTTAGTACTCTCTTCTAAGAAGTTACTCCCCCACTTCCACCTTGCTGTTTCCATATGTTGGGGCAATTCCACGTCCACCTTACTTCCCAGATTAAGTCATCTTCATTAATGTTGCACATACAGAATCACATTAAGTGATTCACTGACAGACAAAACAGAAGTGCCAGAAGTAATTTATCTGCAGAACAGCTCCCCCAAAAAAATCTCACATGGGGTTAAAATAGGATGTCCTCACTAGAGAGAAAGATCTCAGGCCTTGGAAAGCACAGCTGAAGTTCGATGAGCAGAACAAACTGCCATGATGGGCTGCACGCTCTCAACGTGGCAGCCACGCAATCTCTAGCACACACAACTACTGCTGCTTGTTTCCAAAACGTTGTTCCAACAACACTGCAGCTCTTGTTACTGCAACAAATTACTTCTTGCAGGTGAACAATACTTCTGTTTATTGTACAAAGCAATTCAAAGAAAATCTCAGCTGTACGAAAAGAAAGCACACAACAAACAGCTTTGCACACTTGCACTTGAAGTGCAAGTGACAAAAGAAAAAAAAACTCACAACCTATAAACTGTGGTTATTCCCTAAAGCATAAAAAGCTATTGACCCAATTTTTTCCCCTCGGAGGAGAAGCAACAAACTCCAGTCAGAGTTCTGCCACAACGTCTTGCAAGTAATCTCCTTTTCAAAAAAAGCCATTTTCTGAAATTGCTTTACCACAATTCCATAGCCCTAGCTGTGAAGTTAGGGAATACGTTTTTCATCAGTAGACTCCAGAAACATATTTAAAAAAAAAAAAAAAGAAAGAAAAAAAAAATCCACACAATTGTAGCAGACTCCACACTTTATCTTCTGTTAAGCAGAAGCTTTCAGAACTGCTACTCCTGTTCATGTACCCTTTTTTGCTAAATCTATGCATCTACTAGTAGTAAGTGTTGCTCAAAATGCAGAACAGAACTCCACAAAAAAGAACAGGACGGTGTACCAAATGTAAAGAAAATACTGGTCACGCTAACCCCGAGCTGTTAACGCTACCAAGTATGCCTGGGGAGCCTTACAAAACTGAAGGTTCCATCAGGGCTATTTCTCTGGCCTTCAAAAGAAATGTGTAAGAGGGTGAAGACGCCCTCTAATTCCCCCTCTCCTATCAGCAGGCTCTCTTCTGCACTTGCTTTGTAAGATGGGGACAACCACAGCTGCACTCACAGGATCCCTTCCCCACACATTTCTATCACCTCAAGCTCTCTATGGACCCGGGCGGTGGAAAAACAAGGAGAGAACTCCCGCTTCTCAAGGAGAAAAACGAGCTGTTGGGCCTGATGGTCCCCACAGGTCCCTTCCAACAGATGTGCTCTATTCTCAGCCTTCTCTAAGGGCCCCCGCATCTCCGCTGAGACAGCTGTCAGGCGCTGCAGGCACGCTTCCAGTGGTGTGGACACAGCCCAGCTTTCCACCAGAGCCTCACAGCAGCACGGCTCCCACCCAGAGGCCCGGGCACCCCCAAGCAGCCCTCAGGTGCCCGCTGGCAGGGAAAACCTCGCTCCCAGACAGAGCCCAGAGCAGACGGAGTCCCGGATCGGGCCGCCGCCGCCGCCATCCGAGGGGCCTCGCTCTCGGCCTCACCACTGCGCTTCCCCGCCAAGGTCACCGGGGCCCGGCCCTGCAGCCCCAGGCTTCCAGCTCAACCGGGCCGCCCGCGGGAAGGGAGGGGCAAAGGCGAGAGGAGCAGAGCGGAGCCGGCCGGGCAGGGTGAGAGCAGGGACTCACCGCCCTCGCCGCCGACCGCAGCCAGCGCCTGGCCAGGCTGCGCGACGCCACCACCGCCGCCGCCATTTCCCTCGCAGCCGGGAGAGCGGGCAGCGCGCATGCGCCAGGCCGCCACTAACGGCGCCGTTACTCGGGAGGCCCGGCGGGAGAGACCAACTAGGGGCGGGGCGGGGGGTGCTGTCCAGGGCTGCGTGCGTGCGTGCGTGTGGAGTTACCCCTGCACCTTGCCCTCGCTCCGACGGCCGAGTGGGCAGAGACACGGCCAGACGGCCGAGAGCGCTCAGGGCTGGAACGGGTCCTTTCGCTGCCCCCCTAAGCTGCCCCCCCCGTTCCTCCAGGTGGATGGGCCGGCCCGGGAGGGGCGGGGCGGGCAGGTAAGGAGCACCAATGGCGGGTCTGGGTCGGGGGCTGTGTTCCTCCTCGTGTCCCCGCCGCGCGGGTGGGCGCTGCGCTGGGACCGCAGCACTGGGGCCTCGGGGGTGCTGGTGGTATTCGCTGGGCCCGAGGCTGGGCGGGGGCAGGGCCTGGCGGTGACACCAGCAGCTGCCGAGGCCTGAGGGGCCGGCGGCGGGGCGCGGCCCGGCAGCGCTCTGCTGTGACGGGGCGGTGTGGGGCGGCGTGCGCGAGGGTTCTGTTATCGCTCCTCGGAAAGCTGCGTGCTCGGCTCCGGGCCCCAGGCAGGAACTGCTGGCCGGGAGCCGCTGTTGTGGCGGCGGGAGCGGCCTGGGTGTGCCATTAATGTGGTGTTTCTCTCCAGGGTGTCCTCATGAATAACTTAAATGATCCTCCCAACTGGAACATCCTGCCCCCCCAGAGGGAGCCCCGCGATGAGGGCAGCAAGTGGAACTATGCCTTGCTGGTCCCCATGCTGGGCCTGGCTGCCTTCCGTAAGTAGCAGCGGTGCTCCCCAGTGGCCAGCACTGTGAGACCTCTGCGATGGCCCCGCAGTGCCAGTGAGGTTTGACTCAGCAGATAGCTGAGTTCCACACAGTTATTCACTCACCCTCCCCCCTCCCCAAATGGGATGGGGGAGAGAAGTAGAGAGATATGCAGTAAAAT
>WBMW01003950.1:407741-505038 GCA_013396635.1 Penelope pileata | reverse complement strand
ACCATCAGTTTACATGCCGCCCCCCCCACCACCACCACCACAGGCCCCCGCCATCCTGGCCTTGAACACCTCCAGGGACGGGGCATCCACAAACTCTCTGGGCATCCTGTGCGTGCACCTCACCACTCTCTCAGTAAAGAACTTCCCCTTGATGACAATAAACACTGTCAGTAACATCAAGGCAGTGGCCATTTTTGGCATGAAGAATTCAATATCTTAATGAACTTCACAAAGATATCTCCGACTGGGAGTTACCTAGTATGTTAGAGAGCCCAAAGGTAACGACCCAAAGAGGTGCTGGAGTGTATCTGTTTACTGGCCGCATGCAGTTTATGCATGAAAAACCCATCCTGTTTCCCAGTAGCTCCTTTTTCCTTTTTCAATAAGTTCATGCATTAGGAAAAAAAGACTAATGGGTATCTTCAAAGAAAACACAAGCATCGAAAGTGACCTGTGAGACGTGCACCCACAGAAATACGTTGTGTGGGATGTGTGAACAGAAGTGAATTTCACCGAGTGGAGTGGGAGGGGGGAGGAAGGGGTGTTTTTGCCGTTGAATAATCTTTAAGGGCAAAGTTAATTATCCGTGCCCATCAGTGGTGATCTTTGCAGTCTCACAGCTCTGGCACAGGTTGCCCAGAGAGGTGGTGGAAGCCCCATCCCTGGAGACATCCAAGGTCAGGCTGGATGGGCTCTGAGCAACCTGATCTAGCTGTAGGTGTCCCTGTGCATTGCAGGGGAGTTGGACCAGATGGCCTCTGAGGGTCCCTTCCAACTCTCAGGATTCTATGGTTCTGTTCTAGGTTGGATCTGGACCAGAGAATGTCAAAAAGAAATAGAAAGAGAAAAAAAAGAATATTATAAAAAACAGTCATCTTTACAAAAAGACTTGGAAGCCAAATACCGGGATATAATCACAGAAAGTCGTCGCACAGTTGCACACTTGGAGCTGGAGCTTGAAAAGGAACGCAACAGGACCCTGAGTTACCGTGAAGCCCTCGTGTCCCAGAGTCGCAAACTAGTGGAAGAGAGAAAGATCCTGGAACAGGAGCAGGAGAAGTTAGAGAGAGAAAAACAAGTTCTTTTGCGCTCAGGAGCAGCAGGTAACTTGTACCAAAGTTATCTGGCGAAGGAAGAAGAATGGCAGAAGAAAGCCAACATTTTACTAAAAGAATTTGAAGATGGACTGAAAGAAAGACAGGAAATCTACTGCAGTTTTGTGGTACCTAGAAGCCAGAGACTAGAAATAGAGAAAAATCTGTTAGTTAAAGCAGCAACTGATCCTGTTGCTATGGCTCTACATATGGAAAGTGGCTTAAAAGATATTTTCAAACATGATAACTACTGTGGCAATCTGATGAACAGAAACAAAAGTCAAAATGGAAGACTTATGTGGCTGTATTTGAGATACTGGGAACTAGCTATTGAACTACAGAAGTTCAAGAGGGTAGAAAATATAATGTTAGGAAAGCGATAGGGGAAGTAATGGTGTTTTATGGGATCTACCATGAAGAGTAGGGACAATCACAGTTGTAGTCTGAAGCTGTTAAATTCTCTTTGTGTTTCTGCTCTTCATTGCATTTGTATTTGCATGGGATGTGCAGTGTTGTCTAACAACAGATGCTCCGGTGAGCTATGCATGCTCTAAAACTGTGTGTTTGCATACCTCCATATTACACCACAGTCTGCAGTACAAGCTTCCGTAGGTATCAGAAGCAGCAAAACAACTCAATTTAAAGTGATTTACCCAGTTGAAGGTCGTAGTCCACCAACAGAGAAGTGCAATTTTTCTCCCTGAAGTGAGTGAGCACATCGTGCTCCTTATCCCTGATGTTTCGCATGGTGTCTCAGCACTGTCTCCTAAGCGAGGCTGATTTTGAGGCAGAGCTTTGGAAGAGGCCATGGCTGATGAAGGTGCATGTCACATAAATTGTGTGCATATATACATACATTTATATAAATATATATATATGTGTCTGTACATATATATATGGGGGGAATACAATGATCATGTTTCATATTAACCAGTCTTTCATTGTCTTCCTCACTTAAAAGACAAATAGAACTTTACGAACAAAACATCCCAAAGACGGTAATTAAAATAACACGTAAAGAAATGGGTTGATGAAAGTCACAGTGGGGCTGGGGAGACATGCTTGGATACTAAATAGTGGATGGACTTGCGGTTAGATTCTTATCATACATTACTAATGTTAAGAATACTTACATTTTTCTCTCAGTCAGAGTTTTAGTTGTAACCCGACAGTGTGCCTCCATTATAGAACGATAGAATCCTGAGTTGGAAGGGACCTTTAAAGGTCATCTAGTCCAACTCCCCTGCAATGTACAGGGACATCACCGTGCTTCTGCCTCTGCATTCCAGTGCGCTTACCATGTACATTTTTAGCTTCCAGGAACCTCAATAATCATTGCACCCAGCTCTGTTTGTTGTTCTAAGATAGGAACCTAAATGCAGCCTGGGCATTGGTAGCCACCCTTTCCTGACTGTCTCCGTTCTCCCATACCTGAAATACACTTTGCCACAACTCTTAAATTTTGAGCTTACAGTTCACACCTTCACGTACACATGACTGTGAAAGCCTACAGTTGTATGAGCTTTGGAAAGACTTAAAAAGAGGGCATTTTACTTTTATTACCACAATAAACAGATCCAGATTAAAAAAAAAACCTACCCCATTGCATCTCCATGCTTGAAATCCCTTAAAACGTTGTTCTTTGGCCCTTGTAGAGAATAGAAGCCACCTTCAGTTTCAAAAGTGCCACGTATTTTGGGGCGTAATTCTTTTTTCCTTCTCCTTTCTAATCCAGCCTTAGAGCCTAAAGGGGCAGTGTTTACCCTTTTGTTTATTGTGTTGGTCTTCTCTGTTACTTGACTTCAGTTGCTGTTGTTAGGTTGTCAGTTCTTTAATTAGGGTTTCTTCATTAACTGCCAAGCATGTTTGCTCTAGGCGATCAGCTATTGCACAGCCCAGAAACAATCCATCTCAATGGATGCCCATCCAGATTTAACAGGGAACACCAGCAGATGCTGAGTTTTCTCTTACTACTGCCACTTTGTTTCATTTCAGTCAGGACATAAAGAAGATGAATTTCCTGAAGTAGTGTATCAGCCTAATGCAGTTACTGAGCAAGAATAACATAAAACAAAATTCATAAAAATTCTTAAACATGTTTGTTTCCCAGATACTCCATTTTTCAGCTGTGATTTTACTCACCTTTGTGGTGTTATTGTATTGTTGTGTTGATTTATTAGCTTCTTATGGGTTGTTTTTTCTTTTTTAAATAAAGTATAAATGAATAAACATGGAGGAAGAAACAGGACATAGTATCAGACACCAGAAAGGCCAAAGGTTGTCTGGTTGCCAAGCTTATGCAGGCTGTGCCATGAGAATGTAATTGATTTTGCACTCTTGTGTGACGACCCCAGCCAAGCTGTTGTAGCTGACCGTATGCACATGCCCTAAGTGCCCAGTAGAATAAATTTGTTTAAACAACTTAGATCATGTGTAATTCCTTCAGGATTTGGAGGGTGTCAGACCACACAGCTGTGGTGCTTTCAAATATCCGTGTAAGCAGAGACAACACAGCTGACCATCAGTAGACAGTGAGTCAATGCCAATATATTCAAGATTCATGTCTTGACTTTGGACGTCTTCACTAATTCTGAATATTAAATGCTGTTTCAGTTTCTTCATAGTTTATGTCATTGACATCAACTCAAAATATTTGAAGAAAATGTCATCAAGAGGGTAAAATTTCAGTGTAAATGAGTTGAAACATTTGATTTTACATGGTTGGAGGCAATGTAATACTTTTTAGAAGTATCAACTATTTGTACAACTGATTGTTGAACTATCGTTCACGGACACGTTGCAGATCAGTGTATTAAGATCAAAGAGATGATTATTTCAGGAAGATTTTTGAAAGTGTGTTACTGGCTTAGAAGCACCAGTCCTATTAGTTTCTACCAAAACTCATGTTTCTTAGTATTATGAATTCTTATCTATTTTTGAAACATTTCCCCTTTGTAAATTGTTATATTGAGAGATCTATTGTGAACTCTGTCTTGCCCGACAACCATTGTTCTGCGTTAGCGATTTGTTTGAAAATGCCCATGTGTATATGTAGAGTGAAATAATAATTTGTTTTCAAATATTTAATGAAGGATTTTTTTTGTTATGAAAATACTCACCACTGGTATTAAGCAAGCAAACAAAAATAACAAATAATAAAAATCCTTACATCTTTCTTCACTGTTTTATTACTTGAGATGGGTGGGAGGAGTGGAATTTGCTATTTTATGCCAACTTTCTAAGTACATTTCACAGTTCTAAGGTTGCATAAGTTGTCTCATTTTTAAATAGGCCTGCAGAAAGTTTTGATATGAGTGCTGAGCAGAGAATATATTGGAAAGTTTTTTCTAAAGGAAGAGCTTCATTAAATATGTAAGAGCACCAGCATTAACTGAAGGTAGGTGATTCAAGATGAGCACCACACTGTAACCCTGGGTAAGTCCTTCTGTTACTCCAGAAGGACTCTGCCTTCCTCCAGAATCCCTCAAATAGCCTGTGCCTTTCAGCTCCGTTTTGTTTCCCTGTATGGATTCAGAAGTCCGCACTGGACTCTGCCAGCACCTGAATTTATACTGCAACGGTCAGTGAGCTGACAGTCATCTCTCACTGACATCACAACTCCTTGGTTGGTGACCTTACATTCCATCTGCGTGTATTTGGGCACCAGCCTGGGCCTCCATCACCCTCTATCATTCAATTATTTTCTTTTGTAATGGTGATATATTTGGGAAAATAAAAATTGCATGTTTATTATCTATCTCCACAATAATCTATCTTCTGTGAACTGTTTACACTTTCTGAAACTTAGAGAGACACTTTTTTGCCTGTTCCGGTTTGGATGCCATACAAATTGGTGATAATCTTCATGTCTTGCTTGCTTCGTATGCCAAATGCTCATGTTACAGCAGGTTGTTTGCTCACGCTTTCCCATGCAACCTACTCCATGGGACCTGTTTTAGCTGGGGGTTGGATTAGGCGATCTCCAGAGGTCCCTTCCACCCCCTACAACTCTGTGATTCTGTGGCATCATGGAACTTGGACTAAGTGTTAGAAAAGGGAAATCTTTCTTAGAAAGTGCTTCTGTAAAGGTAAAGAGAAGCAGGCAATGAGGGAATCTACTGATCTGCTAGCCACTTCCCAACAGAACAGCTGACTAATTGCTACAGCACTTTGCCAGAGATTTCCCCAGGGAGCTCGTGCTGTGCATAAATGCATAGATGCTATCTGTATGTTTAGATATATCACCTAACCACGGGGGGTGAAGGATCCTGTGCACTACTAGGGATTGCCTCAGGCAGTTCCTGGGGAAAGATCAAGGAATTGAGCAGACCATGCGTAATTCCAAATATTCAATGGAAACTGTTGCAGCCTATGAAAGAATGGGTACATAGGACTGTCTTTTGTTCATAGTTGTTTAATAGTTAAGATGTGATTCCTACACAGTTTAAGATAACCAATACAAACTGATCATGCACACACTAGTGGTCACGTAGGTTCACAGGCCAACTGGATTGTAAGAATTCACCACAACAGTCTAGGGAGTCTGAGTCCAGCTAGCTGAAGACACCATTGTGGGGGATGTTTGCGGCACCAGCATCCACACAGCAACCTCAGTCAAGAAAACCAATTTCCCACACGAGCATTAATCTTTGCAAAAAAAGCATTACTAATAAAATACCGCTGAAAGTGCTAGCTACTGTAATGAATACCGGTGGGAACAGCCAAGCAGCTGAAAGTAAATGCTGCCCCTGAAAACAGAATCGGAGGAAGAGTCTGAGGGTTGTAGAGGGACAGTGAGATGCCGTGGTTACCACTCGCTGTCATGCACCCTGAACAGCCCCATGCTCCGGGCTGATTTCTCCAGAAATGGCCAACTGCTGCAAAACCACTTTTTCAGCCTTCTCCTGACAAGTGCTCCTGCAGGTTTATCTTTCTTAGATACCTCACTTCTGAACATGATTTACACAATGCAGACACAATCCTCAACTAAAGCAATTGGTGCTTCATGTTACTAAATGGTAACATCGCCTCGTGGCTCATTGCCCCTCTTGCCGGCAGCCTGAGCAGCAGCCTTCAGTTTTATAAACTCTGAGGATTCACAGTCAAATCCTTCTGCTCCAGATGTGGTTGGAGCATTATAATAAAAAGATGAGAAGTGATGTGCTTTTTGGTGACCAAGACAGAACAAATTTATCTGCACCAAACCGGGTATTGTGGTAGGCCCCTACAGAAAGATGTCAGTTTCAGCAACATCCTAGCAACTCGTATACCACAACACTGGAAAAGGAAACAATAACAGGCTTGATTAAAGAACGCTGTTAATTTCTAAGTGAACACAGCGAGCAACAACCTCCAATTGTCGTCATGGTTTGTTGGCTGCTAGAGGAGAGGTGCACTGATGTTGGCAAGAAGAACAAAATAAAGAAATATGTTGCTGGAACAGACATTGTTCTGGTGGAATGTTTATGTAGAAAGCTGAAGTAGTGTTGCACAAACTACAATTATGTACAGAAATAAAGATCATGCCTACTTGTAGGAGGGTAAGAGAAGAGTGCTATGTGGGAAACGATATTAGTTCAGTTCTGGATGAACTGTAACATTTTCACAGCTTGTTGCCTTTAATTCCCCCATGGCTACCTCCACAATAAACCTGGCAACTTCTAGGCATGTCAGATTGCTGAAGGAAATTCCCTGGCACCATAAAAGCATTCTGGAATGGGCTGCTTGTGGAAGTCAATATGTATGACACCCTGCCTCTGTTATGTTCCCAATAGCCTAAAAAGGACTTTCAATGAGCTCAGTGCTGTTTCTCCTCTGCGGTGATACAAAATGACTTCTCTTCCATCCAGAAAAATTTACAATTGCACGAGAAGAGATTTAGCCTCCAAAATTTATTGGATTTCTCCAAAGCCTTCAAGGTACCCCTGCTTGGACTCCTGTGGTACTGATGACGGCAGTCTCTAAGTGCACACCCAGGAAATCAATCACACCAGCTGAGGAGCTGTGCCTGCGTAGAGTTTGAGAATGACAGAGCATAAAACTTAGACCAAGTTAAAGATCTACGGAACATTTCTTGATGTGGCAAACTCTATAACCACCTGCTGTTGAATATTAGCCCTAAAACTAAGCAACTGAAACATTTTACCTGCGTATCTGGTGTGCTGATGGGATCATTAGAGTCCCTTAGGCTGGGAATTTTGAGTATCGTCCTGAACCTGGAGCTCAGTGCTCTTTCTTTGTGTAGCTGGTCAAAGATTTTGTTAATTGGTACCTCACAAAAGAATTTCTTGTTTTCTCCACATATTCTTACAGAAGATACAAATAGACTTTGACAGGGACAGACCGTCAGAGCATTTTGTTTAACTTCTGAATGTTCTTCACTTTCGTTACATCTTCCCATCTTACTCCTCCACATAAGAATCCTGTGCTTTAGGCATCCTGCTGTACAGTTACCACTCTCTTTACATTTCTGCCTTTTCCTGTTTGAGGCTCAACACACAACCTCTGCTTTGCACAATCCTCTACTTCATTACCCTCAGTATGTGAGTCAGGTTGTTTTTTGCCTTGGGTGATGGCAGCAGGAGGAACAGGAGGCGTAGGTGTTAAACCACCATCTCTTGGCTCTCATTTTGGATGCTTATCATCACAGGGATGTTTAGATGTGGAGAGAAGCACTTTTCAGATGACATGTTGGGTGCTGCCAACATGCTGCCAGTCCTTCACACCTTGTCTGAACCTGGCCCCACAGAGGGAAGCAGCTGGCCTCTTCCTTGCTGTTTGTATTCATCTGAATCTCTGGTGTCCTTCTGCTGCAACTGCGTTCCTCTCCTGCTTTTTCCTAAGCCCTCTGGGGAGACCTTATCACTCCCTACAAGTACCTGAAAGGAATTTGTAGTGAGGTGGGGGTCGGCCTCTTCTCCCAGGAAACTAGTGATAGGACAAGAAAAGAATGGTGTGAAGTTACACCAGGGGAGGTTCAGGTTGAATATTAGGAAAAATTTCTTCTCAGAAAGACTGGTAATGCATTGGAACAGGATGCCCAGAGAAGTGGTAGAGTCATCATCCCTGAAGATGTTTGAGAAACCTGGAGACGTGACACTGAGGAACATGATTTAGTGGGCATGGTAGGGATGGGCTGACAGTTGGACTCAATGATCTTAAAGACGGTAAGGCTAGGTGATCTTTTCCAACCTTAATAATTCTATGATTCTATGATTCATTGTCCTGCAAGGTGTAAGACATCTTCACCATCTTACCTCCCCTACAAGGACAGGCTGAGAGAGTTAGGACTCTTCAGCCTGGAGAAGAGAAGGCTGGGGGGGGACCTGATAGCAGCCTTCCAGTACCCGAAGGGGGCCTACAGGAAAGCTGGGGAGGGGCTTTTTACAAGGATAGATAATGACAGGACAAGGGGTAATGGTTATAAACTGGAAGAGGGTAGATTTAGACTAGATATAAGGAAGAAATTCTTCACTGTGAGGGTGGTGAGACACTGGAACAGGTTGCCCAAAGAAGTCATTGATGCCCCCTCCCTGGAAGTATTCAAAGCCAGGCTGGATGGGGCTTTGAGCAACCTGGTCTAGTGGGAGGTGTCCTTGCCCATGGCAGGGGGGTTGGAACAAGATGATCTCTAAGGTCCCTTCCAACCTGAACCATTCTATGATTCTATGATTCACCTAAGAAAGAGTCCTGCATATCTTGAAGACGTTTATCACAGAGCAAAGGAAAGGGCCCTGCTGAATGAGCAAGTGACTGTGTGTCGCCATCTCTGTGCGGCAACGCACAGCCTTGTGCCACAATTAGTGTGAATTAATTTGAGAATGCTCATACCCCAAGGCAACGGGGAACAAGCCATCACTGCAAGAGCAGCCGATGTGTGGTATCTTGTGTGCTGAAATCCACAGGGTGGCAATGTAGGCAGCCCCTCCGTGCTGCTGCAGCTGGTGTCAGTGCTGCTGCAGGTCCTGCAGAGAGGCACAGCACCGCCCTGACAGATCATTAGCCGTGCAGTTACATTGATAAAGTAATTTGAGCTAGATGCTATACCAGCATATTTGCTTTTCCAGATGTTTAACAACTAACAGCTGCTGCATTACCAAAGAGAAGTGTCTCCAGAACTCTGTATTAATGCGGTCGAATGCAATCTGAAATGTATTTTTGAATCCTGATGCAAATTGCTCATACATTAAACTTAGCAGAGAGAAAGTTTTGTATTATCTGAACACAAGTGTGCATTTATTTCATATTCTGTCAATTTATCCTTGTATAATTTGACTCCCAATGAAAGCTACGTTTGTTCCTTCTGTATCAGTTTGAACTGTGCTGAAGGAGAATCATGCTATTTTAGGACTAATAAGTTCTATATGGAATCTTGATTATCAAGAATTTATGATTACATAGCATCATTAACCTGTAGCTTTAAGGCAAATCGTTTGGACATCATATAATCATGATCCGAAACAGATACTAAAAGAGGTTCTGTATATGATTTTACAAAGCTCTAGAACTAAAGCCTACAAGTCAGGGAAAGGAGAAATATTATGAAATAAATCAGGAGAAGATGTTTGCTTTTCCTGTTTGTCTTCTACCTGTTATTTATTACTATCTCTTGTCCAACAGTGTGAATGCTGGGATTATCTCCTTTGATTCAGGCAGAATAATAACAAAGACGAGCCTGGAGCTCCTGGAGCATGCAGTTTCTTGCTGTTGACCAGGAGTTCAACGTTTTTCTCTGGGATTGGAAGTTGGGGAGCTGCAATTTGAAAGTTCTCTATTGTCACTTTTAAGTGCAAATTGATTTTTCTATACAAGGGAAGCACAGTAAACACAGCCTTTTTGGTTATCAGTAAAGCAGTTGCCACTTCACCACAACTGAATGTATTAGCTGAGCTGAATAGGAGATATTAGCTGATCTGAATAGGAGATATAATGTGAACAAAGAAAGAAGTAGATATCTGATGATAGTGGTAAACCGTACTGAAAGCAGAAATGATGGTCCAGGGGAATGTTAGTAGTGCATTTCCTCAAGGATCGGCTTAGAAACAGATCTATTGTCACTCTTCTGCTGATGACCATAGACAGAAGTAGTAGCATGTTAACGAAATGCTCATGACACAAGCTCAGAAGTATTAAGAATGCTGAAGAAGTAGAGTATCATTCAGGAAGAGCTCAATGTACTGGAGTTGCATGAACTGGGCTAAGTTTAAAGCATATTTTGGGTAACTTAGAAAAAGGTATTCTGCTGCAAGCTAGGAACCACATAAGGAGAAGAAAGGCTTTGATCCAATGGTAATCAGGAGACAGCTGATCTGCAGAACTGATGAGGTCGTGAAAAAGACAAGCGATGTCACTAGGCAAATTAACAGAGATATTTCAAGTAAAGTTAGGGAAATGCTAGAACCTGATTACAAGGCACAGGGAAAATTCTGGGCTACTAGTTTTAGTTTTTCATGTCAAGGCTGAAGAATTTTTTTGTAACTTATCTGTTCAAGAGATAATGGAGAGCCTTTTTGCAGGGGAGAAACTAAATCACCTTGATTTATTTAGCCTAGCAAAACTAAAGCTGAGGGTGTTTAAACGCAGGGATTAGGTCTGCGCTGATCTACAGTGATCACAAGTACAAATGAATAGGAGCAGGTCTCAAATTTAATACAGCTGGAAATACAGGAAATAGAGACAAGCTCACTTCTTTAAACCAGAAGCAGGCGGAAGAGGGCTGAAATTCTAGACCAGTCTGTAAGTAGTAGGGATTAAAATCAATTTTAGTCTACGTGATAAGGCTGCTAATAGATGTTGTGATGTGTTTGCTTGCTATGGCAGAGACTGAACATGTGAGATCCCTTCTAGTTCTTTAGGTTGATCACCCTAAGGTTAACTGAGGAAATTCTCATGACATATACTGTGTTAGGTACTCTGTGTAGTTTACTGCAGCAATTACTTACCTTCTGGTAACAGAGGTACAAACAGAGCTGTGTTGCTATGATCATAATGAAAGAATGAGGACCCAAGTGGTATCTGTGATATTCGTTAGCCAGTGTTTCTCGTTCCTTTCTAACCAGTGTATCATAGGCTCATTGAAAAGGTCAAGGGGCCTTTGATTCAAATCAATTTACAAGATAGTATGACTTTATTCTGTAATGATTAGAGACATTAGGGTAAGCAGATTATGCTTGTGATTGTAAAGGTCAGATTTTATAATCCTTTTCATTCTCCATCCTTTCTGTCAGAGCTTTTAACAAAGTTCTCTTGCAGAGAAGAAAGAAGGTTTCAGTAATTATCATGAAACATACATTTTATAAGCATATATTGTGGGAAACTGAATGTGGTGATGATTCACAAGAGTTTATCTTCGCAATAAAAAATAGTATGAAACCTGTATGTTAAGTCTGAGGCCAGTGGAGTTACTTTACTCCGTATTTGTAAGGACTATATACGTATTTAAGTGAGTTTAAACAAGGGAGTGGCAAGGGGCGTTCTGTGACCTTATAGGCGATTACAGTTTATAGCCAAATTATCTCCTGAATTACATTAGCTGAAATCAATGCCTTATACTAGATTAACAGACTGTTCCATAAAACCTTGGCAGATAACGCATTAATAAGTGTCGGAGCTGACTTGGTCAATCGGATGATTTGCTGACGCTTCTTTTTACCACAACTCTGCACTTTCAAGTCTAGTGCCAAAGGTTCACTATATATAGCTGAAGACAGCAAATAGATGGTCTCTTTTTGTGCAGATTTCTAACTAGCTGCCTGTTTCATAAACTCCTCGCCGAGGCAGCCTTTTCCGGCAGGAAATTTAGAGCATGGTGAAGTTACAGCTACCCAATCCTGGCCTGGAGGACAGGATACCTTCCCACGCAGAACTTGAGGTCCTTGAGAAAGAAGAGGCAGACACCAGACCTAAATGGGACAACAAGGCTCAGTATATGCTGACATGCGTAGGGTTTTGTGTTGGCTTAGGAAACGTGTGGCGGTTTCCGTATCTCTGCCAGAGCCATGGAGGAGGTATGTCTCTAATATATCTTATCTAACACTAGCTATGAAGTGGGTTTAAACTCTCTTTTGGGAAACAACTATAGTGGAGTACTTTGTTTAGAAATGGTCAGTTCCTATAAAGACAGTGATGGTCATTTCTGGAAGACTGTGTGGTGGAGAAGGTTATTTCACAGGTTATAAACATCTACTGAAGTCATGTTGGTGACAGGAGAAAAGGGACTGTTTTTATTTTGGGACATGTGATTCATCCAGTCAGCTTGGCACTGTCATGTAAACAGTATGTTTTCTCAATTTAAAAGTGCATATATAATGTATATTTTAAAATATTAATAAACTACTTGGAAGTATGATTCTGGTCATGATCCTAAATGATCTTTCCATAATAGGGATTTCACTGGTTTCAGACTGATCTGCTTATTGGCTGTAGTATCAGTGTGCATGTGGTTTGTGATATCAGGAGTAACAACACAAAAGTAGTTGACATTGCTTTTTTAGCAGTCAGTGTTATTAAGTCATTTAAATTCCAGGTATATGCTGTTTACCATATAATTTACTGTAACTCCTTAGGGTTCAGGTTAAGACTGAATGACCATATCATAAAAGTTTTGTTTCCCTGATTTGCTGTTAGTTCTTAAAGATGACCTTAAGCTGAACTGTTGCTTAAAGATCATATGGCATCATATATTTCACACCATATCTCCTTTCCTTCTCAGCCAGTGCTAAATGTTTAGATTTGCCTAATTTTTCTTTAGAGCAGAAGGATGTAACTTATTGCAGAGGAAAAGCTGAATACAGACCAAATTTCGGTGCATTGACAGATAAACTCATTTGCTCATGTTCGTCGCATCTGCAGCTCTAGAAAGTGAGAGTTTTGGGGCAGTCCAGCAGCCGCTTACACATTGAGTCAAATCAAGAAGCTGGGGCTGTTGCATGCAACCATACTTATGCTCCAGAAGCTTGTCGTGCCTTCGGCAGTTTTCTGAAAGTCTGTTCCGCCCACTGTCTACTTGCCATCCGCATTTCACTCCGGAATATGAGTGAAGTGTTTGTTCTTTTAGAGCATTTGATCCTGAAAGAAAACTTGTTCCATATTTTGAAGTAATTTTCATTAAATGTACATCAAGAGATGTTTAAAAATTGATCTTAGTCAGAGTAGGGACCAAGAAGGGATTTCTGGGGAGTTACTGATACAGTCTCAGGGGTATTTAACTGCAAGTTATTCAGCTGAGTCACTTGCAAGAGAAGATGTTTTTTATTGCTAAGGTTGTTTGTTGTTTTGTTTTTTTTTAACATAGACTGGTGTTTAAGGTTTGCAGTGCAAGGTGAAGGTCATCTGTAGCATTAGGAGCATCTGGGAGGCAGGGAGGGACTGATGATTGGGCTAGGTGATCTTAGAGGTCTTTTCCAACTTTATTCTATGATTCTATTCCACGATTGTCAGCTCTTATAACAAAAAAGTTACGAGTCAGATAAGAACAGTCTTAACCCTCATTCTCTGTGTGACAATTTTCATTTGAAAAAGTGAATGGTTATCTCTAAAATCATTGTCACTCGTTGGCCTCTCAGCTTCCTCTGCTTACTCTTAGGTGAACATGCCCTATTTCCCCATGTTGATTTATGGGCACTTTCCTGCTTTTTCATCTAGCTTTCCTTTTCCTCTTGTTCTAGCAGGATGAAATGCAGCTGAAAAGTGATCATCCAACAAACACAGAGAACTTGGTAGACTAGCTAATGTCAGTGAAGAGATATTAATTGCTTCTATATGTATATCAGTATATAGGCTGTGCTCTAGTTTATCTTTTGGCAGCACTTATTTTTTCTTTCTCTTTATCTTGTGACTTGTCTCTGCTCAGGAAAAGTAGCAACCATTCTCTCCTACTTCTTGCTTCCCTGGTACTCACTCAGATTTTATTGAGAAGTTGTAAGGCAGCATGCAGCAAGGAAATTACGTAGCTCGCTTTGGGATCAGTTACTGTACAGATGTGTCTCCATGTAGCCAGACCTGTTGCTTTTTCTATCAATTCTTCTGCAGAACTGCAAATGCTATGATTTATATCAATACATAACGGTGGACATCAGTGCCATTTAATGGCTTCTTAGAAATGACACCTTAACTTCATCACACTTAAAGGTGGGGAGCTGTTGTGCAATCCCTCTACTGTACAGTGCTCCTCAGTCTCTTCTGGTAGATATAAATCCACCTCCTGCTACCATTGCATCTTCTCATGACATCTGGTGCTCTTCAGCTTCTGCCTTTATTTAGAAAAATAAAATGGCTCTGCAGCTCTGTGGAAGCATGGCTTTGAATTTGAACATGTGGCTACCAGTATTGTGAAAACAGATTTTAAAGTTCTCATTTTTGAAGATATTTTGGTGTTGGGACATCTTCTGCCAGGTGAGATGTTCTGGCTCCTGCATCTCTAATTCCCATTCAGCTGCCTAGGAAACGCCCAGGAGGTGCAGCTGCACAGCATCTCTGATTGTACAAACAATCTTCAGTCTGGCTTCAGCTACCTCCAGTTGGAAATCCATATTTCCTAGATATTTTAGATAATTTTTTTTCTTTAATCTTTCCCACTCAACATGCTGGTCAAGATGATTGACTCATCTTTGCATTCATGAAACCCTTAGGTATACAGATCTGCCTGCGTAACAGGGTTGTGGAAACGTGGAACCTTATGCAGCTTCTTCCAAATTAACTCAGACAAAGTCTGCAGGCTGACTAGGAAGCAGGCTAACCCAGCATCTGAGGTGATTTTTACCATATTATTTCAGCACTTCACTGCTATGTGTAGGGTAGACACGTCTCAGCCTGGATCAAGATTTCTCATTAGGAGGTTCAGTGTACAAACAAAGGCAGCAGAGCTGCCTCAGGCACTCCCCTCCCTGTTTCCCAGGAAAGCTCCCAAATGCTGTAAGAGGAGGGTAAGACCTCACCGCCCAAGACATGGACTGTTGGCTGCCTCACCTCTCGCCCAGTGTTGCCTGCATGCTGCCCAGATCTGTTGAGGCCCTGATGCCTTGGATGCTGGCAGCAGGCAGTCTGTGAGGGAAGGCATGAAGAGAAGAAACAGAGGATGAGAATAAGTCTTAAGTCATCGCATAACTATAGGTTGTCCCGTAAGATATGTGCAGAATCAAGGTTGCGTAGGCTACCTCATGAAAATGCTTTCTAACTTCTGAGTGGCTGGAACTGCAATCTTAGCTGCTTTGTTTTTAAAATATGAGATACATGGATTGCAGTTTGGAGCCATTTAGCACCAGTGACGTCTGCTAATAAGGGTGTAAAATTTAAGCGAGGACTCTCCCAGAATAAGTTAGATGTCCATCTAGTTTGTGAATCAGTGTTTGCACATTTTATATCCCTCATGAAATGTAAATGGTGTATAAGGATGTACAAAATTTACACTTATAGGTATTGGAGTTCATTGAAGGTGGATTTTTTTTTTCTGAAAATCGCCTGTGTTGGAGATAGATGGGAAGACTGTGTTGTATAGACAACTCTTATTTTCAAATGTTTCTGTTTAAATACAGAATTATTTGAGGGCTGCCTCTTCCTACACACAACACTATGGTCATGTTTTAACAATACCCAAATGTACAAAAAGAAACTGATGCTTACGTAATTTACTTTTGTTGTCATAGATTAAAAGCTTGTATTTTAAAAAACAAAATTTTTACCACAGTAAAAATAGTACAGTAGAAAATATTTAATCTTTTTAAAAATAATTTGAGTCTTAAAATCTGTAAACCACATCATTACCACAGGCAAACTAGACTTCAATATACACACAATGTAAAAGCTATGGTGTTTGCCTCAGTGCTTTCACTGGCATAATGAGATCGAAACTTCCTCTCATTTGATAGCAATCTGACATTACACATAGCTTTTATTTAATCTTTATTGAGCAACATGTCATTTAATCAATTGTAAAACATCTTTTTCATCCCTGATGAGTATTATAAAAAAAGAGGATGTATTTTTAATGTTTAATCCATCAATAAAAAAATGCCCTTAAGTCTACAGCCCACATATGTCTCCAGTAAACATCACCGCTTTTTCATCTCCATGGATGACATGGTGAATGAAGTGATGACAAAGACCCCAGCCGACAATGCAGGGTAGCTTCCTTGCTGTGACTGGTACTCTAAGTACTGCGGAGCTTTCAGGATATGATGCTGTAAATGTCTCAGTCTGAAATGGATCTGAGCTCCCTTTCCTGTGAAAGCAATATTTTTAAAATCTATTTTACATTAGGAAATCTTAGATAACATTTCTTATGAAATGTATTAGCTCTACAAATTTTCAAATACATGTTCTGTACAGTGGCACTGAAGCAGGATTAGAATATAATATCAGCTGTAAGGACTTCAGACTGGAAAGATTGCTCTATTTATATACATTTATACAGTATTCATTGTTATTATTAGATAGGTAACTCTATGAAAGGCATCCTTTTTCTTTCTGTGGCTGTGCAAACAAGGTCATGGAGTCCCTTTGATTGCTCTCTCAAGAGCGTGTTGTGCTTAAAGACTTCTTTTATGACATCCTAATAAAAGTACCTCTGTAAGTATCCTGAGACCTCAGGAAATCCACTGAGGCTGATGGAGAACTTGCAGCGTGTCCTCTCACCACAGGAGATGGCTTAATTTTGAGAGACTTGGAGCAATACCTCATGCTGTCCACAGTGAAATTTCTTGTGTAGGAATAGTGCTATTCCTGAGTCTCATTATCTTGGAGAGTGTGGCCTGATGCCAATCCAGACTGCTAAAGCTGTGTGGGTGGAGGTGCACTTTGCAGTTAAGATCTGCAAGAATGGCTCAACCATGGAAAAATGGAGCCCAAAACAGAATATAAATCAGTCTGCCTTCTACTTGAAAGTGAAAAATTGATACTATGTTTGAATGATTTCAAAAGGAAATGCTTCATAAGGAAATGCTTCTAATTCTTCACAGGGAATGGCCTGATCTTCCCTCTCTTCTACTAGCTGAGATGATAATAATGAAAATATATATTGTTTTCCTTAACAGGTATGATAAGAAACAAGTGGCCATAGGTTAAAAGGACTATAAAGGCCATTTATTTCCTTATGCAACAAGATCTTTGACTGGGAAGATAATTTCTAATCAAGTCCTTAGGAGATCTCACTGTTGCCTGATGACGAAGAGTCTGCATTAGGAGCAAAGATGGTTAAGAAATTCACCTTAGCAGAACTAACTGCCAGTCTCTTCTTGCAAGCTGAGATTCAAAGGGTGAAAAGGACTTACCTTGAGCACAAATGAGAAGTGTTTGGATCAGGTAACTATACAGATCTTCATGGCAGCCTACAGCTCCCTCACAAGGAGAGCAGAGGGGGGCAGGTGCTGATCTCTGCTCTCTGGTGACAGTGAGAGGACCCAAGGGAATGGCATAGAGCTGTGTCAGGGGAGGGTCAGGTTGGGTGTTAGGAAAAGGTTCTTCATCAGAGGGTGGTCAGACCCCAGGGCAGTGGTCACAGCACCAAGCCTGTCAGAGTTCAAGAAGCATTTGGACAATGCTTTCAGATTTATGTTTTAACTCCTAGGTTGCCCTGTTGGGAGTCAGGAGTTGGACTGGATCATCATTCCAAGTGCAAGGTCCTGCACCTGGGTCAGAGCAATCCCAAGCACACATACAGGCTGGGCGGAGAATGGCTTGAGAGTAGCCCTGAGGAGAGGGACTTGGGGGTGTGTGTTGATGAGAAACTCAACATGAGCCGGCAGTGTGCGCTTGCAGCCTGGAAGGCCAACTGCATCCTGGGCTGCATCAAGAGAAGCGTGGCCAGCAGGTCGAGGGAGGTGATTCTGCCCCTGTACTCTGCTCTCGTGAGACCTCACCTGGAGTATTGTGTCCAGTTCTGGGGCCCCCAACACAAGAAGGATGTGGAGCTGTTAGAGCGGGTCCAGAGGAGGGCCACGAGGATGATCAGAGGGCTGGAGCACCTCCCCTACGAGGACAGGCTGAGAGAGTTAGGACTCTTCAGCCTGGAGAAGGTTGCGGGGGGACCTGATAGCAGCCTTCCAGTACCTGAAGGGGGCCTACAGGAAAGCTGGGGAGGGGCTTTTTACAAGGACAGGTAATGACAGGACAAGGGGTAATGGTTATAAACTGGAAGAGGGTAGATTTAGACTAGATATAAGGAGGAAATTCTTCACTGTGAGGGTGGTGAGACACTGGAACAGGTTGCCCAAAGAAGTCATTGATGCCCCCTCCCTGGAAGTATTCAAAGCCAGGCTGGGTGGGGCTTTGAGCAACCTGGTCTAGTGGGAGGTGTCCTTGCCCATGGCAGGGGGGTTGGAACAAGATGATCTCTAAGGTTCCTTCTAACCTGAACCATTCTATGATTCTATGATCATAGGTCCCTTCCAGCTCAGGGCATTCTGTGATTCTGTGATCCATTGCTGAGGAAGGTCTTTAACAGAGAGAATTGAGATTGATGTATGGTAGAAGCCTATTCAGCATCCAAAATGGGAGATAAAAAGGCAAGATCAAGATGGAGTAGACATGCAAACTCTGTAGGGTCAGGTTTTAGACTATTAGGAAGTGTCTTGGTCTTCTGGTTTAAAACTGAGAGAACATTCTGAAACTGAAACTGCTTCATCTTGTCCTTGTCTTATCTTGTCCTCAAGAGAACTTCTGGTCAGAGTGGGACAGGAGGACAAGTGTGTGTCAACCTGACATGAGATAGGAGCACATGACATATTTCTGCCTGCTTGTATCTCCATACAATGATAAGTAACTCTGTGAAAGGCCAGAAGCTGTGTTTGTGATTGTTGTCCCACTGACACTCCCATGCAGGAAAGAATTCACCAGGGTTTATCACAAAGTTGAGAGGACGCTTACCACATACGCTGCAAAGCCCTGTTATTTATGAAAGCCAGAATAAAACAGTTAGGAGAAATGCTACTTACAGGAATAGGGTGGAGTAAAGAACAAACTCTTTGAAGCCAAAACTGCATGCACTGCATGTCTCATCAGATTAAGAAGGGCCTGTAAGTCCACATCAGATCATGTTCCAGCACAGCTAAGCAGGTCCATAGAGACAAAATGGGACAAACCATCAAGTCTTTTGCATCGTTACCAGTGGCTCTGGGTAGTAGTTCCATTTCCTCAAGTCTAGGCTGGATCACCATCCTCCATTCCTTTCAAAATAGCCACTTTCCTCTGAAGTGAGAGAGTAGCAGTTTGAGACACCTGGGTCTAACTGGTAGCTGCCCAGCACTGCAAGGCGCTTGTTCTTGCAAGGACTACATGGGCTCTGGAAAGGGGAAAAGAAGCTGAGACATGCAAAGTGGAGAAGAAAACAAAGGGAATACTGTCCTACTTGGTGAGGATGTCCATGTAATGCATTTACTGAGGTGACAAACTGACACAGAAGAAACAGTCAGTAGAACTGGCAGTTTAGCAGACTTCTCTACAAACAGTTCATCAAGAGTCAGTCCTTTTTTCACTAACAAAAACTATGTCCTAAGTCAGTTATTCCTTGGCTCTCCTTTGCAACCTATTCTGTCTGTCAGTAGTCTTTTTATGGCGATAGCCAATTTTTAATGCATGCTAGATGAGCTATGCTGATTTTGAATAGTTTTTGACTTTTAGTAAGAAGTTCCTTTGGTGCTAAATGAAATACTCTAAAGAATTCTGGGAAAATCATGCCTACACAACTACATTTTGCAACCAGATTCAACAAAAACACATTTCCTAGTGCATCAATGGTTAGTCATTCAACCTGATGTGTGGCATGTGCATTTTCAAAGTGCTCAGCATTTTGAATAGCATTTTATGCATTTAAATGTCAGTATCAATAGTGATTGCTAAATCTTTAAAATGTTAATGAAAGGGGGGTGAGTAACTGGAATTGTTTGAATTGCAAAGGAGTAGAAAGAAAAAGGTCATAGTTGGCTAATTGCACTGTAATAGTGACCACTTGAAACAGCAATATTGATTTTAGCAGACTATATTTAAGCCCACAGAAAATGAAGATTTCGCAATACAGACTGTTTCTAAAAGTCTGGTGTCTATGCCATTGTGAAGATACACAATTAAGCAGTTGAGCTTCAGATCTTCCAAAAAACATTCAACTGCCTTGAATTCAAAACTATGGTTCCCATTCTTCAAATTTCCTCTGTCACTTTCTATCTGGTTTTCATTGTATACAAAAAGAAAAAAGCAGCAAGTGCCTAAACATAAACAGTTCACATAGTGTTCTGCAATTTTTTTTGTGTACTTATATTTATTACCCTCTGTGATTAGGAAGCTGACACCACTTTGTAATGACATTTAGCTATAATTTTAATATCTCACAGTTTTCAAGCATTTGACTCTTCACTTTGGTATTGCATTGTAGTGTTATCTGTTATCTCCAGGTCTGACATTCACTTTATTATGGAAAAAATGAATTTAAAAAACTTGTCCTATACTATCCAGCCTTGGCATAATTAACAAGGTTTGAACCCTGAACTTCATATCTCTTCTACTAAAATATAAAAACTGTTTCACACAGTTCTCAGAAAAAGGTATTGATCACTTTATGGAGACAGCCTTACTGGGACTGGCACCTTGCCCCAGGCTCCTGCCTAATCATTCTTAGTTCATTCGACTACTTCATATAATTTGGATGATTCACAATTATATAACCACAACTTTCACAGAAAAAAATGGAAGTCATTCCAGAACTATCTGTCCTCCATTGCCAATCCAGAGATGTCTCCTTCAGAGTTTAACCTTGGGAGTGAATAATTTAGGTTTATGTTTGCCACTCGGGAAGAATAAGAATTCCTACCTGAAACCACACACATAACGAAGTTCTCTGCCTGGACAATCATTCAAAGACATTGTTCAGAAAGCAGAAAAGGGTTTCCACGGCTCACTGTTTGAAAAGGCAACAGAACTGATCTTTGTGCTTTACTGTAGTATTTCAGTGTGAGGAAACATTTTTTTTTATCCATTTCAGGAGCCTTCATGATCCCTTTCCTGATTTTGTTGATTCTGGAGGGTATCCCCCTGCTTCATCTTGAGTTTGCCATTGGCCAAAGGCTGAGGAAAGGCAGTGTGGGAGTCTGGAGTTCCATTCACCCTACGCTGAAAGGCGTTGGTAAGTCTGATGAGGATTAAAAAGCTGCATAAGAATGCACTAGTCTTTAAACAGATAACTTTAAGAACAAAGCTTCAGAATTTTGTTCTGGTGTGCCATATTCTGGTGTGGAGATCTTCAAAAGCCATGTGGACATGATCCTGGGCAACCTGCTTCAGGTGTCCGTGCTTGAGCAGGCATTGGACCAGCTGATCTCCAGAGGTCCTTTCCTACCTTAGCCACTCTGCGATTCTGTGATCATCATACACTTGAAAGGGACGCAGTTAAGATTGCTGATGGCATCAACTGTGTCTGTTAATCAGTTACAAAAAGATATCCCACATGGAATTTTTCAAACTTCTTCAGAATCCAAGAGCCCTCAGGACCTAATCATTAGCTCTATCAGAGAAGTCACCAGAGGTTACCTGGCAACAAGTGGAGAAGGAGAAGTGCCAACCTGAAACCTGCAGCTTTTCACAGACTGTCTCCTGGCAGCCATACATCCCATACAAATAAGATTAGCCACACACCCCTGCTGACCTCTGGTGACATGGCGGTAGAGAAAGACAATCTGGGTCACATTCAGGAAAAATTCAGTGATGTCAGTTATCTTTACATTTACATCTCAAAATTCCTAGGTATCAGAAGGCAAGACTGTGAACAGGATTGTGTAGTGTTCTCAATGGTGGGAGTTAGTCTGCCCATAATGTTGGCTCCTACGTGTACCTTAGCTTCACTCACAGAGTAGTTTTAGGCTGCATGTGTATGTAGGACTTACCTGTCCAGCCTTCAGGTCACAAACTCACAGTGATAAAGCCTACACTCCAAAGAAGAGTGGTGAAGAGAGTTGAAATGCTATAAACCATGGAATTAGGATGGTGAGGAGGGTAGAGTAGCTAAAAGCTGAGGAGCAACAACATGAGGTTCATACCAAGATCCGTACTGATACCCAGAGCTGGGACTTGAGCCCATATTCCCTATTTAGCGATTGTGCTCCACTCTGTGTGCTAAAAAATGCAGTGTTAATTCTGGCCTTGGAGTTCCTTCCTCTTCATTTTTTGACACGTTTTGGAGAGGAAAAGAAGTAAAACCATCTTTCTTTGTATTGACAGTCTAAAGACAGGATGTATTTTTGTATCCTTAAAATCAAATTCATCAAGGCTGCTTTCATATTCATATATCTGGTTGGACTGATCTTTTATGGTTTACTCTTTTTTTTTTATCTTAAAGAGCAGTGAAATTTACATTGTATTCTGATCTTTATTATTTTTCAGGCATAGCAGCAATGTTGGTATCTTTCCTGGTGGGTTTATATTACAATACTATCATTGCCTGGGTAATGTGGTACTTCTTCAACTCCTTCCAAGAGCCCCTGCCTTGGAGTAGCTGTCCTCTCAACGACAACAGAACAGGTATATTCTATGGAAAACTATTGTGTTTCATAGCACATTTATTCGTTACTAGCAACTAGACTAATTGGGACTTTTTCTGTAAGACAACAGTAAGACAGGCCAGTACTGTCAGGAACATTGTGCTATTTTCATATTCATGTTCTGTCAAATTGTGCACTATATGAAGTACAATCAATACTTAAAATCTTTGAGGCAAACATGGACGTTTTATGAGACTTCATAGCTGAAGCCAATGGAAAGATTTTGGCAGATGTGTTCACATTCAGAATATTCACAAAGTGCAAGTCTAGCATAAACATCGACATTTTCCGGATTTAGACAATGTGTTCCTTCATAACTAACATATGCCAGCCTGAGTGAAACACCGCTGAACAGCACTTCCATGCTTCTTATGACAGTTGTCAATGCTAGTGGTAAATAGCAGAAATACTGTTGAAATGGCAAAATGACTCCATTAACAATTTGGAAAGATGTACAAAAAAATAACTAAACATCACATTTTGAAGCTTCGACCTGTAAACAGGAGTAAAATGGATAGTTTGGTTTCTATATTGGTTTAAAATGGTGCTGAGAGCTTCAAGACAATCTGGGAGTTATGAAACAGTATCTGCATATTGTAGTGAGCTCTGAGCTTTCCAGCTCACCTGAAGAGAAAATGGAGGAAATTATTTATAAAAGTCTGAGAGGAAATATAAAGATTTTGTTTTTTATACTGGTGTGAGATGCCAGACACCGCATTACATTTACACAATGCTAACAAATAGCAATCCCTGTTCCCTTCCATCTCTTCACCGAGAGCCTTTTGAACAACATATTGGAAAGAAAAAAAAAAAAAGATGTGCATAATCTACATGATGTTACTGTAGTCAGCGCGTGGCTCCTCAGCGTCGTGCTCCTCTCCTCCAGCATCGTGCAAGGGCAGGCCAGGGCAGAATGCTGTATGGGTCAGTGCCTTGCAGGCAGCTGGAAATCCGGCTTGAGCTGACAAGTCCTTAAACGATGCCCTGCAGAAAGACAGAAGGACAAAGTTTTGCTGACTGGGGGGAGGTATGGGAGGTGAAGAGCCATCTGGCTGCAGGAGGCTGTGGGCAGGAGCCCAGACTCCACCAGGCACGACATAGCAGAGTGTACCTGGAAAGCCCAAAGCTGGTTCCCTTGTGTTTGTTTGTTTTTGGTGTTCTTTGAGATGAGGTAGGCAAAGTACAGAACCATTAAAAAAGTCTACCTAGCTACTTTTCTTCTATTTAAATGCAAATAATCCATTCAAAGAACATACATGTATGCTCAGAAGTCCTCTACACATTTTCTTTTGCACAAGAGGATTCTAATTTTTTTGTAGGAAAAAAGGAAAAGGATACAGAAAGGAGAGTCTTTGAAAGAGCTTCAAAGAATTTATCACGGTTGAATTAACCATGGATCCTCTTACTTTAATTGACAGAAATAACAATAATGTCTGTAGCTCTGTTAAACAATACTCTTTCTGAGAATGTTGTTTAGCAATCTCTCATTTTTCTGTGAAACCAGTCCCTGTGGATCTGAAATCTGCCAACAACAAATTTGTTGGCTGCACATAACACAGTTTTGAACACTGGTGTTTATTATTTAACTTGCTTTTTTCAAGTAAATAAAAGACATACAGAATGTCCGTAATTCTGTGGTTACAGATTACATAGAAGAGTGTTCCAAGAGCTCTCCTGTGGATTATTTCTGGTACAGAGAAACATTAAATATCTCCACGTCTATTGAAGATTCAGGCACTATCCAGTGGTGGCTTCTGTTATGTTTAACATGCGCATGGGGCGTGCTGTACGCGTGCACCATCAGAGGCATTGAAACAACAGGAAAGGTACTCTATTTTGTTTTGCATGAAACAGACTACTTTCATTATGCTGTTGTGAGTCCTTACTCATACAGACCTACACACACTGTAGAAACTGCCTGCTTCTTGAGTGAAAGCATGTCGAAAACTTCAGGTGTCATTACTGGGGAAGTTTTTTGAAGAAGGAAGCTGAACAAAATGGAAAATGTATCTTATTTAATCTGATTTTATTCGTGTGGACATTGGTGTGAGCAGCTCAGCTTCCTTGTCCTAGAAGAACACACTTTAGGTATCACCACCTTAACATTAGCCTTCAATGCAGGACCAAGACACGTCTTTTTGCTATGGCAGTTCTCAACATGCCTGTAAGATTTACTTGGGTTTGTGCTAGTCCTTAACATTAACTCTCTGCACAAGTAAACAATGGTACCCTGAGACTCCCCAAGATCCCATTCTTGCATCAGTGGCATCAAACAGATTTGAGGGTATAGATTATTTTTCATGCTGCTTTTGTATGCTCTGAGCTGAATTTCAGCAATGACAATTTGTCTTAAACAGAGCATTATGACTGTGAAAATGTTTTTTGTCAAAATGTACTGCATGTACTGCTTCTCTTGAGCATAGTTTTCTGTAGAATGTTGATTGTGTCTCATTTGAAATTTGCCGTCATAGATTATTAATCAAAATTTCTTGTTCATTTCCCTGTTTTTTTCCCTTTGGTACTATTTTTATTGAAGTGTTCCATTCTACTGTTTTATTTACATGCTCCGTGTGCAGGCTGTGTATATAACATCAACTCTTCCATACCTCGTGCTTACCATCTTCCTCATCCGTGGCTTGACGCTGAAGGGATCAGTCAGTGGAATTGTGTATCTCTTCACTCCAAACGTAAGTCACTGCTTAGCCCATGCCTTACTGAAACACGATGTAGTTGCCTCTGTAATTAACAACTGAGTGAAAATGAATCCCCTCTGATGGTGCCTTTCTGGCTATCCCTGACACCTTTAAAACTTTGATTCTGACAGGGAAATCTTTCTTTGCATCAGATGTAAAACATACATAGACACACATATACTCTCTTTCCCTATCTCCTCCATCAAAATTTGTTGTAAAAAATGGAAGGATCGTTGCAGAGGGATGCAATGGAGTTGTTGCAAGGGAGCTTGCTTTCTTTTACTGGGATGCCCTCTATTCTAATTATGGGTAAGTCTAAATCTAAAGCACAAATCACAGAGCTGGGAAGACAACCATTAATTGGTATAGTTGTACAAAAGACCTACTGGAATTCTTTAACTATGCTACAGATTGTAAGCAATATTAAAAGGATCTTCATTTTCCATGAGCAGACCTCTGAATGGTCATTGCTAATGCTAAATAATAACTTTTCTGGAAACAGGCAGCTGTCATCTATTTACTAGAAAGTAGATTGCGTATCGATTTTCAAAATACTTGTAGAAAATCTGCAGATAGTTTTTGAAAAAAAAAAAAAGTAAGTTTGAAAAGAGTACTGACATTTTCCACTCTTTGAAAATGGTAAGTTTTGCATGGCTAATGTTCTTGTAATTATTGTTTTGAATTCCTCATATTCAGCCTAAATAGCAGTGTTACATAGTCTGTGTGTCTGATGCCCCAGGTTACTGAGCTGGCTAACCCAGTGACGTGGCTGGATGCAGGTGCCCAGGTGTTTTACTCTTTCTCCCTGGCCTTTGGAGGCCTCATTTCATTCTCCAGTTACAACTCTGTTCAGTAAGTATTCAGGCAAAATCCAAATTTCATATGAATATTTCATTCTTTCAAATGAAGCCTGTCAATTTCTGCCCATTATGCAGTAATTGCTTGAGAATTGGACACCATCCGTTCTGTCAGATAAGGCACAGCTCGTCTTGCTGACCTTGCTCTCATGAGCCAAAATTCCAGGTCCAGAAAGATGTAGTGGGTCAGAATGGAAAGGCTATGAGCTGGGAGCATGGCATGGCCTTTGCTATTCCTCTCCACACTGTTGGAGCTGGCTGATGTTACAGGCTTAGAGATTAGAAGATGTATCTGGGAATTCTATAATTGAAATTCAGTTGTTTTCTTTATATGTGAGATGGAGGCAGGGAAGAGATGGAGTTTCAACTCCCTTTGCCCAGTGACTGACCCAACCAGCAAATTACAATGCACTGCTGTATTCTGCCTCCCAAAATACTGGAGCAGCCATCAACACCTCTTAGTGCCTGCCATCCCTTCAGCATTGTCCTTTTGAAAGACAAACTGTGTGGCATTCCCTGAGCCCAATCTTATTGACAAATGTCCCCAAATTAAGTTTTGAACATCTGGTTTGGTCCCATTCACAACAAGGAGGAGGGCATCTCACCTTCTTTGAAAGAAATATTTTATTTAATCCTGTCATTGCCAATCTCATGCTACAGTTAAAAAAATGACAGCAAAGAACGGCAAATAATTTCAATCCAATGCCCTCCACCCCTTATAGACCTTCTTGCAATGCTATGAATCAGAAAAGGTCACAGTGTCATAAGTTAGCTTTCCTCTCCTCTCAAAGATGATCATAAAATTACACGACAACATCAAATTAATCTCAATAGCCCTGCCTTGCCCAAGAGAAATACAATAACTAAAGCTTTATAGCCGCCTAATAAAACCATTAACCAATTTCACATTGATTCTTTATCCTCCCTCTTAGATAAAAGTCTCTTCCTGGCTCTGCAGTTTTTTCCATCTCAGCACAGACACTTCGACAAGAAATGCCTGCAGCAGAAAAGTCTCTACAAAGTAGTTTAGCTTTCTCAGTGGAATAGATTGCATGTCCCACCTTACCAGCCTAACATTCCCATAGTATTTCCAAAGGCTGGGGACATTTTGAGCCATCTTGTTTCCAATAGTCAAACAAAACTGTTCCAAAATACTCTTGGCTGTTATAGCTTCACCATACCACAGTTTTACGGAAGCTTTTCTTCCATGAAACTTCTTCCTTTTGGCTGAGTTCAAACCCAGATCTTTCACCTTGCAGCAGAATGCTCCACCTGCTAAGATGCAGCCTACACTGATACGTGTGTGCAAACATGCACGTGAGGCACAAAGAGACATACTTTTTTGCTCCTCCTGTTCCACTTTCTGTGAAACGTGGATAAAACTGAGGCAATTATTCCTTATGCATAGGATTATTTAAGGAAAAAAAGAAAAAAAAAAAGCATAGCTATTAGATTGCTTATGGCACCAAGTTTTAATTCACAAAATCTATCTTTAACATCAGTACCTGAAGTAGGGCCCCTTCAGGTACTAGACCTAACAGCAGCCTTCCAGTACCTGAAGGGGGCCTACAGGAAAGCTGGGGAGGGGCTTTTTACAAGGACAGGTAATGACAGGACAAGGGGTAATGGTTATAAACTGGAAGAGGGTAGATTTAGACTAGATACAAGGCAGAAGTTCTTCCCTGTGAGGGTGCTGAGACACTGGAACAGGTTGCCCAGAGAAGTTGTGGATGCTCCCTCCCTGGAAGTTTTCAAGGCCAGGCTGGATGGGGCTTTGAGCAACCTGGTCTAGTGGGAGGTGTCCTTGCCCATGGCAGGGGGGTTGGAACAAGATGATCTCTAAGGTCCCTTCCAACCTGAACCATTCTATGATTCTATGATCTATGATCTGTACTTGAATAATATTAGCATGCTGATGTATCTATGCATTTGTAAAGTACCATTTTGTTAATCTTGGCAGCCAGTTTTTAGTATTTGCCTTGGGGATGTGTTTGAAATCTGTTGTTTCTTCTCTCTGAATTGCAGCAATAACTGTGAGCAGGATGCTCTGATCATCTCAGTGATCAATGGTTTCACATCTGTCTATGCAGCAACTGTCATATACTCCATCATTGGGTTCAGAGCCACAGAAAGATATGATGACTGCTTTGACACGTAAGTTATTGGAAAAACAGAACATCCAGATGTTTGCATGGCTGAGGTAGTTCTCTTAGCCTGACAGTAATGCCTCTGTCATTTCTGAACAATTACAGCTCCTGAACACGTGGCATTGAACCACCCACTACTCCAGGAAACCAAAATCACCCCACAGGGAGTGATGATTGTTTGAGCCACTTCATTTCCTACCTAGGTGTTGCATAAGCAACCATATTTTATGCTATTTCCTGCTGTTTTGAAAAGTAATAGGGAAGGACATTCCATATTTGAATAGCTGGGACTTTTTTTTCCTGAATCAGTTATTTCAAATATAGCTGCAGTTAATGTAACAATTTCTACTAACACAAAGATAGATTCAGTTCATGATACATTATTGCATCAAAACATGCTATAACATCTATAGTTCTAGAGTGAAATGCAATAATGCAGAGTACTGGCCACATCTGAATTACAGCGTGTACATTTAAGGTACTACTAGTGACTGCATTCTACATGGAGAAATTACCCAGAGCTAGAGAGCAATTAATATTCTCATTTTAATTCATTTAATTCTTTCTTTACCAACCACTGTAAAAATTGTCTAGGAACTGTACTAAAAACTGCAGAATTCACACTGATCTCTGCCAGATGAGCACATGCCACAGTACGGCATGGATGCAATATACCCTGTGTTCACTTTGCCTCCTGCAGAGCTTGAACGCTTGAGTGTCATAGAGGCACCTAATTTTAATGGAGAAACCCAGACTCCCCTCTCACCTGGGCTGGCAGATGTTGCGGGTTCCTGCATACCCAGCTGCAGGCACCTGACACGACCTCAGGAGCTTCCCAGTCTGTACTGCTAAGCACATCCCTTTGCAGCATGAAGACAGGCACCCAGCTTCTGCATGGGTCCCCAGAGCATCCGATCCCTTTAGCTGTGGTCTGTGCCTTGAAAGGTATCATTGGGATCACCTGGGAAGAAGAAAGAAACAATTGCATTTCGTGAAACTGCCGGACTTCCCGGTTTCCTAATCTGATCCTGAGCAGCGGAAGCATTGCTTCCTTTGAATCTTCTTTATAAAAGATATTGCGCTCTTACTAACTTGAGGATGAAAATGAGTCCTTAGGATGCTTACAAGCAAATAACTTCAAAGTACTTGTATTTCACTCTTACAGAAATATTCTTACCTTGATGAATGCATTTGATTTGCCAGAGGGCAATGTAACCCAAGATAACTTTGAAGAGATGCAGAAGCTGTGCAACATGACTGATCCGGTCACTTTTGCGAGCCTTACGTTTGAAACCTGCGATCTGACAAGTTTCTTGAATGATGTAAGTTTTACACCCTCGCTCATACCGATACCATTAATATTGCAGAAGCTATAGCAACATTTTTATTTTTTAATTGACTAACATTTTTCATTATGAGTGCGGGGTTTTTTTTGGTGGTGTTTTTTTTTTTATATATATATATTTCCACTGACTGTGGTTTGCTTGGAATGCCCTTGAGCTAAAGAGCTACTTCTGTTTATCCCATAGAATTCCATTTTGCTTTTGAAGAGAGCAGCAGTTTGGCTCCTCTGAACAGCTCTGTTGGTGTGTCAGACAAGAGCACAGCACACCAGTGCTGCAGGCTGGCCTGGTCCAGCTGGCCAAACAGTGACAGGCACTTCTCTGCAGCTACCTGCCTGCAGCTGTGGTGGGAGCTTCTGGTATGCACGATGTGCAACGCCCTCTCCTACCAGTCATAAAGGTCCTCTTGGTTTATGTCATTCTTTGATGAACAGTTCATCATTGCTACTCTTTTCCACCACAGTCTCTTAGTGGAATTGCTTTGTGGATGGTAGAACTATGCTAGTTCTGGCAATCAAGGGCAAACTGGAATTGTATAGCTTTTTGTTTTTCAGTTCCATGAAGTAGGATTTGTATTACAATTACAGTGCATACATTGCTGCATTAGGAGGTCTTTACGGAAACAAAATGCACAATTATTGTAGTATGGTGTGGTATACAGCAACTCCAGTGAGTACAGATGTAAATTTAAAGGCTGTGCGGTGTTAATGGACCTGTGTTAGAGCTTCTGAAATCTTCCACAGGGAGTTGAAGGAACTGGCTTAGCCTTTATTGTCTTCACTGAAGCTATCACCAAGATGCCTGTCTCCCCTTTGTGGTCCATCCTCTTCTTCATCATGCTCTTCTGCTTGGGTTTGTCATCTATGTTTGGAAACATGGAAGGTGTGCTTGTACCTTTACAAGATCTTAATGTTATACCCCCTAAATGGCCTAAGGAACTTATTACAGGTAAGTGCTTTATCAGTGACAGGTGATCTCCATCCCCCTCAATGTATAGCTCATATGCTAAAAAGTGTAGCACTATTCACACAGAATTATGGACAAGTTTGTCCTAAAATTCATAAATGCTTTTGGATTGAAAAAAAAAAAATATTGAAAAGATTCAATGAGGTTTTCTTCAGGCTAGATTTTACAGGGGAATTTGAGTACTGACCAAAAATGAAAAAAAAAAAGGGTCTTCCCCACAGTTCTTGAATCCCAAAGCCCAAAGCCCATAGCAGTGCCATGTGAGGAACCTCCTGGAATAGATGTCCTGAGCTTGTGCTCTTTGTGTTGGATACACAGAAAATGCTCTGCATCTACTCAAGAGGACGTGCCTGGATTCTCTACCAGACTTGTGCTCGATTGCTGGACAGGCACTTTTCCTCCAGCAAGCTTTCTGCAAGGCAGGGTGGTTCCACAGCAGCAGCAGCGTTGCCCTGCTTGCCTGGACATGGCTTCAGTGCTCTGACACAAGCAGCTCCTCAGCACACATGAGGAGCCCAGAAGTCCACTCAGTTCCACTAGGTTTCGGTTGGTTGGTTTTGGTTTTGCATCTAAACATACTGTTGTTTTGTGTTGTTTTGTTTTTCACAGGTATCATCTGCGGAGGATCTTATTTGTTAGCTTTTATTTTTGTCCTGAACTCTGGTAATTACTGGCTGAGTCTGTTCGACGGTTTTGCTGGCTCTATTCCTTTGCTAATAATTGCGTTCTGTGAGATGTTCTCAGTTGTCTACATTTACGGAATAGACAGGTATGAAACATAAGTTAAACCTCACCAGAAAACAGGGTGTATGTGGAGTGGCTGCGTGGCTGCAATCCTGCTGCAACTCAGTGCGCATCGTTCTGTTACAGAAATCTCTGGAATTGTGCAACTCTAGCTTAGGGTGGCTTATATGATTTAGGTTTCTAAAATAGTTCTCAACAACAAGAAAAGATGCTTTGTTAAGGATTTGGTGGGAATTTTTCTTTGTATGTGAAAGCTTTAGACTCTTGCATTGATAAACTGTGACAGATAAAGCTCTATAACAATCAGCCAAAATAAACACATTCCTAAAATACTGCAAGAGAATATTAAGTGTTACCACTTGCCCTAGAGTAAAATAACATGAATGCAAATAATTTATTTTTAAAATAAGCATTATAATATACATATTTGCAAGTTACATGGATGCCACTGTAGCTCATTTACGTTGTAAATATGGTGACATTTACAATTAACCTTCATCAGAAGAATTGCATTAAATATTTAATGAGCAGAAGCAAAGTACAAGCTTACTGACATCAAGCTAAAAACCTTAAAACACCCTAAATATTCCAGAAAGAAACCCTTAATATTCCAGAAATGTTTATAGCGAGTGCTAGATGATATTGTCCAAAGCAGATATCCCCATGAAAACTGTAGATATTTTTTTACAACAGGATGCAAACCCAATGCTACTGAGATATGTTCCGGTTAGATTCAAGACCTTATCAACTCCAGCAGTGAGAAATTATCCTATATCAACTTCTTAGAGACATAATAAATCCAATTCCTCCATCTTTCCATTCATAATTAATACATGAGAGATAAAAAAAAAATGTGCAGGTCCTTCAACCGCACTGTATATAGGTCTTGCTCCAGTCCGTGCCAGCCCCAGAGCTGTGCTGCTCCTGGCAATGGGCCAAAGCACTTCTGCCCCAGCATGCTGCTATGTGCTTCATGAGATAACACGGTGTCCATGACCTTTTTCTCAAAATCTGAGAAAGGGTCGCTGATAAAACGGTGGCTCTCCTGCCCGAAGGAGGACTCATGGCTTATCCATGGCGCTTTCATGTGAGGTACACCTGGGTGCAGGGCAGGGACTGGAACGTGGGGCTCCTCTTCCCCAGCTCAGCTCCTCAGCACCGCCTCCTGCACACTCTCCTCCCACCTCCAGAATCCTGAGTCTCCCGCAGGATGTGGTCCTGCCTTGGCAGGAGCCATGCAGGATGCTCCGTCTGCATCTTCCAGAGCTGGCAGGCAGGGCAAAGTGCTCTGTGCAGAGGGACAGAGGCGTTCATTCAGGGAAAAGAAGGAAATGGATCAGAATCTGGATCTGAATATTTAATTCTGGATTGCTAATTAGATCCAAGCTGAAAAAGCAAGCCCCCTTAGTTTTGTTGGTCAATCTGGCTTTTGTGCATGCCCACAGGAGACCATGTGCCTACGGAACTCTAAGGTCAAAAAACAAGAGAAGCCTCAAATTGCCAAACTGGTTTTGTTTAACAGTGTGTGCACGTAGCACTGCATCACATGTGGGGGTCATAAACTGGACCCAGGACCTGTCCTGACAATGTCACCTGCAATGCAGAGATGGATTCTTCTTGTGGAGACGTTTTTGTCCCATTTTCTACTGTGTGTTCTGTTCTTAACCCAAATTGCACATTTCTAGGTGTCCTTAATGAGCAAGTGTAAAGTTTAGTACTACTCAATCTGAGAAAACTGGTAAACTCCATCTACCCTAACTCTTTTCTTCTGAAACTATTTCATATAGGCTTCACAGAATTCTTGAAGAAAGTACCTTTCTGAAAATAATTTTCCTGACTTACTTTTGGGAACTATGAGTTAGAAACTTACAGTTACAGTAATCTCTGCCTAAATTCAAACTGTGTGGGTCTCTCTCCTGATGTCAGTATCAATGCTCCACTCACATGGACATTGGCAAAGTCCTGGGAAGCACCATTAGGTGTCATCTGAACTTTCCTGATTTTGGGCAGGCAGCCTGTAATCCTTTCCCATTTTTATTGCTCTGAAGTTCCTGTTTTTGTTCCTAGGTTTAACAAGGATATAAAGTTCATGGTTGGACACAAGCCCAACATTTTCTGGCAGGTTACCTGGAGAGTTGTCAGTCCTCTCATTATGTTAGTTATCTTCTTCTTTTACTTTGTGGTGAAAGTCAACAGCGAACTGCTCTACAGTGTCTGGGACCCTACATATGTAAGTACATAAAACCAAAATATTTATTTAGAATTACTGGATGTATTCTTCTTTAATGTAAGAGTGATAGTCCGGTACATTCATCTCCCATCTGAAACAAGTTTCAGATTAAAAAAAAACTTGTTTCAATACAAAAAACGATAATAAAAAAGTAGCACTTAGAAAAGTAAGTCCTACATTCATCTTTTCTGAAGTGGACAAAACCCTCAAACATAAATCCAGTTTTTGGGTGAGATTGCAACAGCACCACTTAAACAGATGTTGGTTCCATGATAAGGATTACAGAAGAGCTGGAAACATCTATGTTGTCAGAAGACCAAGTCTGTGAAAGCATTTTGGTATTGCACTTGTTTCTGTGCGCATTTGAAAGCACAGAACTGCAGCGGTGCTGGTTACTCATTACCGACAGAAGAAATTAAGAATTAAGAATCTGTTCTCCTGCCCAGATTTCTTCTTTCCTCTTCTAAATATACTTGTATCAATCGAATTGCAGCAATAAATTACCCACTTCTCCTTTTCTCCACTTGGAGAGTAGTAAGCTGTATGTGGTACCAGAGGGCATAACAAAAAAATGGTGAGGGGCCCATCTTTTTCACCAGGACCCCATCTATTCCCTATCTAGCGCTGCTTTTTTCTTCTCTTGCCTTATAAAACTGGAAACTGCTTTAGAATCAGCAAATGTCTGTGCCTTTGTGTCTAGCTGCAGCTGTGGTTCCATTTCTCTTCTGTTGAAGTACAGAATGCGCACATCTTTTCAGATTTTTACTCCTCTAAACTTCCTACAACTTGTTCTATTCTTTCAGGATGAATTCCCAAAAACACAGAAGATTGGATATCCTAGTTGGGTGTATTTTGTTATTGTGATCCTCGCTGGTGTGCCTAGTTTGGTCATCCCTGCCTTTGCCATCTACAAAGCCATCAGAAATTGCTGTCAGAAGAAAAAGGATCGTGCGGGCCTTATAAGCTCGATATCTGAGAATTCTGTTAATGGAAACTTAAGGAATTCAGCATAAAAGCGTGTAAAAATGCGGAAGAATGTTTTGCTAGTGAGGAAAGGAAAAATATTTTCTTTAAAGAATTCAGAGTCAATTTTATTGCCATAAAAGGATAACTATGTGTTATTTCCAGGTGAGCATTTGCTGACTTAGGAATGCAATGCGCTGTGAAGAGGTAATAGCTCGGACCCTGGGAGCAAAACAGCCACATTTGCAAGCGATTGGGACACCAGACCAAATCATTTCTCCTGCTTCTTGTTTTGAAGCCAGTTGGTTTGAAACTGGCTTGGAGGACACTGTCTAGGGATGCACCATGCTTGGCAAGCCATAAGTGACTCTTCCCTGTCCAAACATTCTGGTTGGGTGAACAATCTGAAGGGTAATTTATACTGACTTCTCTTGCACATTAAATTGTTTTTACTTTACATGCTACTGTGTTGCACAAAGCCACCAATATTATGTCTTATATAGAAAATATTTAATAAAAACTTTTCTAAGAACTAGAATCACACATCGATTCATGTATAATTCTGAATATTTTATTAATTTCCTGTCCAAGTTCCCAGCAGATAGCGCTGCTCTTGCTGATGACAGAAGAAGTAATCTTGCTGTGGGGCAGCATCCTCAAGTTGCACCAGAGGAGGTTTAGATTGGACATTAGGAATACTCCCTTCACAGAGAGAGCAGTCAGGCATCGGGCTGGGCTGCCCAGGGGGGTGGTGGTGGAGCCTCCTTGGAGGTATTTGAGAGGTGTGTGGGCATGGCACTAAGGGATATGGTTTAGTGATGGGACTTGGTAGGTCAGGTTGATGGTTGGACTTGGTGATCTTGAAGGTCTTTTCCAACCTAGATGATTCTGTGGTTGTATGGCTCTGTTATCTGCCCTAAAGCTTACCTTTAGACTGTATCTACACCAAGTAGTGAAATACGAGGCATTGTAGGTGTACTGAATAAATATATTTATTTACATTTTAACTTTTTTGTGTGTGTTATATTCTTTGAATGTAATTATTTAAACTCTTTCAAGTTGTTATTCTGTAATGGGAAAGGCAATCTGTCAGATTCTCCTACTCAGAAAAAGCGAATGGACTAAGCTGAGCCCAAAGCAGCTGGCTGCAGGTGGCAGGGATGGAGGAGCTGCCAGGATGGCCCCAGATCTCCGGTCTGGAGCACTGCAGCAGTGGGAGGAGGGGTGGTGGGTGTCCTAGCTGATTTCTGTGGCATGGACTGTTACAGCCTGGAGTGCAAAATAATAAAACTCTGGCATTTTGGAAAGCAAACAAGAAAGATTTTCTCACACACTTTCAATTGAAGGCAAGCACTCAGCTGTTACATTCCTCAGTAACTATTTAATGACGAATAAAAATAGTCACTTGGGATTCATTGACAGGTGGGAAGTGATTAACCTCAAGCAGTTATGGTGAAAATGGACCAGATTCTGATGTCTGAGCATACACAGTCTTGTCTGGAGCACCATCCCATCTTGTGTTTGCTTAGGAACATGATCGAGAACGGTTTGAAATTTCATACCAAAAGATAAAAGTTTTTGTTTATTTTAAAATAACTGGCTTCTTTGACACCTAATAGTTCAAACCACAACAGCTCTCACCATTTTCTTTAAAAATGAAATACTGAAAATGTGCTTCAAAAAATTATCAAACATTGTTGGGATGAGAACAATCCTCAAAGAGTCCTAGCCACTGTGTGCTGCACCTTTCAAAGATTTTAAGTTAGCCATAGCTACGTGCGTGGATGTTCGGAGAGAGAAAAGCAAGGTGAAGGACAGTGCTTGCTCTGGTGCCATGGCCGGAGCTGTGTGGCTGCAGCTGGCCCGTGTGTCCCAGTGGCAGACCTTGGGGTGGGCTGCAAGTACAGCCTTGAAAACGCACCTTCATCAGGCTCTGCTTGAGGTTTTGGTGTAGCAATGACCGTCATACAGCAATGCATGGGTGGAAGATGGTTTTGTGCACTAACAGATATATCTAATTAATACTAATTTTTTTAAAAAATCACTTTTTGCACTTAACAAAGATGTCTTCAGTCACTTAACTCTGTTAACAAAGAAAGGAAAAATGTCAACACTTCCTTAATTCACAGATGAATGTGTTTTTCAATTTTAATATCTGACTCCTGTAAAGGTTGCTTTTTAATTATATTCAGTGTCACACTTCTTTCACGGTATCAGAGAACAGAAAATAAAAATCTGTTTGATTCCAAGTTACCCATTAACAACATATTCCCATGTTCCCTAACTATAGAAGGAACTGGAAAACATCAAGAGTGGTCACTCTGTCTATATAATAATAATTCCTGGTTTGGTCTTTAAACTGTGACATTTGCAATGGCACGCTCCTTTGCACTACATAAAAAAGAAAACCCCACCTCTTTTTGTAGAATCCTTCCATCATCCCCCATAAAACCTGCAGGAGAGACAGATTTTGAAGCATCTTCCCATTCATAGGGAAAGGGAATAGAAAGCCAAGGGTACTTCATACAAATGTCAGAAGATTTAGCAGTGGACATGCCACCTGAAGTCCCTAAAGAAGATGGCAGACCGAAGTGGGACAATAAGTTCCAGTATATCTTAAGCTGCATTGGATTTGCCGTCGGCTTGGGGAACTTGTGGCGGTTTCCATACTTGTGTCAGATACACGGAGGCGGTAAGACTGAAATGGAACTTTGCCAGTGTTAAGCTTTAATTCTAATACAACTGTGCTGAAGTATGAGGGGGATGGAAGTTATATATTTGCATCACTTGTTTTAGCTGTCTAATTCTCATAAATGTTTTGCACCACTGGCTTTCTCTTTAGATTGGCTTTCTCTATAGAAATATATTTCATTTTTAAAGGATGTGTTTGTTTAGGAAATAAGGCCAACACTGTTACAGCTCTGACACTGCTGCTACAGTCCTGATGGGAGGAGGAAGCTGACCTTGCAGCTTGCTGCCCTTAGGAAAAGCCAGGAGTCCTGGGAAGGCCCCAGTAAGCCAGTTCCCCAAACAAACGGCAGTGGTACCTCCCCTGGGAGAACAAGAGTCACTCCCTCCCTTCTCTGATGCCTTTAGTAGATTTTAGTAGATTTAACCAGTAAATCGAGACTGAATGAAACTAAATCATACTTTTAGATGGCTGTGAAGCTCAGCTGATTTAACACAAGCAAGCTGATGCTGACACCTGCCCAAGATTTTCTTTGGGCACCATTCCCACAAAGAAGTGCTTCAGAAGCAGCCAATTTAGTAAACGTGAATGGATCAGGAAAGAGTAAGTGATAGTTTACAGCAGCTTTTGAGATCTGGCATGGTAAGCTGTTTCAAGAACAGTGAGGTAGCAAATTCTTTCAGCCTGGATTTATTTGTTATCTTTCAGTTAACTAGAGAAGTATAAAATTAAAACTGGGAGAAACTCACAAATGGCAGAAAGAATGATCCAAGCATTCGTACCGAGACGTCCACAATACTTGGCCAACTACATGCATTTGAATCAACCAAGGAGCCATGATTGGATGCTGTCTTTAATAGCAGGAGGTATTTTAGAAAGAAGCAGCCACATAAGGACTCTATGAGCAGCTGAATGAATGAAATTGAGCAGGCTGTATCAACACAGAGCATCCTGGCATACACAGAGCAGGGAGACTTAGGCTGAGATATCGCTACTGATACTAAGACAACTTCCGTGTCAAAATTAACTTGAAAAAAAAAAAGAAGAAAATGCAGAAGATCCCCAAGAATTATTTGAGATCTGGAAAACGTATGGTATGAGGAGTGACTTAAGCATCTAATCCATTTAGCTCATGAAGCTGAAAACAAAGGAATATATTTGTCATAGTCTATAAATGAGCACCTGGAAATAATTTTGACGGCAAGGAGCTCTTTAGCAGTGAACACATAACAGCTAGAAGCTGCTGTTGCACTAATTCAAGTAAGAAAAGAAGAAGTAGGTTGCGTGCCTCCCAGGACACTTCATGCTTTACACTATTTATTTTGAAGACATGAAACCCAGTGAAACACTCTCAGCTGCCTACCATAGCCAGGTGACTAGGAGCCATAGCGGCGAGCACGCTGTTCCTTTGTTTGGCAATTTAAATAGCTGGAAAAAGCCTGTCACTTCAGCTAATGACCACATTAGTGAGGCAGGGTAAGCGTGTTTAGAGGGACGTCCCCAATGCAGAAATGGCACGGGGATGAAGGGAGGCTGTTCTGAAGTAGGAGCTAAGGTCAGGCAAACACCTGTGGCACCTCAGGTGACCTCAGATGCCTGAGAGCAGGCAACTGAGCAGCACCCAGCACGTCCAGAGATACATCTTCTGGTCCCTGGAGAGCCTGAACAGCAAGGACAAAGCAACACACACCTCTTGGGAACAGCCAGCATTTACACAGATTCTTTGGGATTTCATTTTTGCAGAATTGAATGCCAGTTTTTTTCTACTGTAGCTACTACTGTGCCTCAGTATCTTGTGATCCCTCTCTAAACAATTACCAAGGGTGAAATAAGGTAGAGCCCTACAGCTCATAAGCTTTAGGAAATGCAGAGCAAGACTAAATTACCTGTGTTAATGACTAGCAAAAGCAAAGCTGCTTGGTGCTGTGGTAAATACTGTGCTAGCATATTTTTGAATGACCAGAAAACAGTCTCTCTAGGTGTCTTAACTACATGAAGCCAGGCAAGAAATCTGGGCCCCTCCGTAGGAAGTTAAAAAGTTGAATTTAGAGAATGTATATGATGGAGAAGCCTAAGGAGAACACAAATGACAGCTAGCAAGCCAGTGGCACGCTGTGCCTACTGCTAAGCAGCCGTCACAAGTAGCTTCCAACATCCTGGGCAGGAGGGAGGTCACAGGTTTATTTTTGCCTATGGTTTCAGACACTTAGCTCAGCAGGGATCATGCTGGGCACAGCTTTTCTACTCCACCTGCTTCTGTGGTCCAATGCTTTCCGTGTGTTCAGATTCAGGCACACCCAGCCTGACACCCTCATGTGTCCATACTCAATGTTTAGGGACAACCATTTCAAAAGGAAAGGGACTGAAGTGAATGAGAAGGATAAGAAGGGGCACAAAAGTTATGCAGATCACCCAAGAGCGGTGATGGAAGCTCAATGCATGGATGTATGGCCAATATTTTCTCACTGGATTTTAACAAAGGGCTCGGAGAGCTCAGCTGATGATGGACTGTAACAATGTACTGACAAAATTCTCTGGGGTTTATAAATAATTTATCCTGGACAGCAGGTGTTGGAAGAATTTGAGTGACTCATGAAGACCACCAAAAAGACGGAGCTGTTAGGTTTACACACGTGCATAATGTGGTTGCACTTTTCTTCTGCCAATTTCAGGCAGTGATGTGATTTGGGGTCGCATTTTTGAATGCAAACTACTCAGATGCAAAAGCCCAGTATATTTTCAGGTGTACTGGAGCATAAATCCTGCCAGCGTGCATCTGGAGATGTGAACAGCAGCATCATGGTTAACTACGAGACCCAAGAGGTGGTGGCTCGGCACCTGCAGCCACTGCCATGAGTGCAGCAAAACCTGGTATGGAAATGGCATAGAAGACTCAGTCTATGGCTGAATGGTTTCTTGGGTGTAGACCACATTTTCACAAATGATCTGGGTGTTTTAGAGTTAGGCAATGCACTTTTCCTCATTTCTAGATCTTTCAAAAAAACAGGAGATAAAAATAAGTGCTTGTATACTTGTCTCATGTCAGCTGTTCTCATCTGACCTCTGAACCTTATTCATTGCACATTAGTGTTACTCAGTAACTTGGATCTAACATAATATCAGTTCTGCTGACATTTATCATCTGCTGTCGTTACTGATTATTTGGATTTATTGCCTGAGTTAAGTTAGCTATTTACTTTTCAAGACTAATGGATATGAAGGTTGTTTGCCTCAGTAAGCGGAGACAAACACTAAGGTTCCCAGGCAACCATGACTGAAAAGATATTTCTAAATGGTCTGATACATATTTTGTCACCTAGAACTGAGACTCAAACAAGTCACAGCCTTATATTTACATACATATATACGTGCACAGTTATCTGAGAATACTTCAAAAAACCCCAAAACCTCCAACTGTAATGCTCTACAGTGCTGTCCTGATTACAGCAGGTATATATGCCCATCTAACCCAGGGGTTATAAAAATTACGTGCATAGTGCCTGAGCCTACAGAATAACTGGGAAAAGTCTTTAACACAGAAGTGTTAAAGTGGAGAGAGGACTGGCTCTCATTTCTTCTCCCAACCTGTGCATAGTTCTTCTTAGCTTCTTTTGTCTGTAATTTCCTCTCTTCCTACTCTTTAGCCACGGTATGAGTTTGGCCATCCCTACACCTGCCTTTTGAACTCAGTTTGAACTTCTTATTCAAATCTTTCTCTGGTATGTGGAGTAAAGTGTGAATTATCATGCCTGTATGTATGGTGATCTAATAACAGCACCTACATCGGTTCCTAGTGCATTGTCTCTTCTCTCTGCTCAGTGAGCGAACAGAAAGGCTCCTTGAGGTGTCGTTTAGTGTTATCTTCACTCTACTTGATGATGGGAAGTTCTGCTTCTCCCTCAGCTTGCTAGTTGCTGTGATTCAGCGGATTCAGTGTTAGACAGCTCTCCAGCATCAGCTTCTTTGGCATGCTGCTCACTGGTGTGGCCACACAGCCATCAGCCGCTCTCAACAGGTTCTCTTGTAGCTCATGCTCTTTTCTTCCAGACTGTCATATGTAGGTGCTACACAAAGATCACGCCCTTTGTGCCTTTGAGCTGTTGGAGTGGGTCCAGAGGAGGGCCATGAAGATGTTCAGAGGGCTGGAGCACCTCTCCTACGAAGGTAGACTGAGGGAGTTGGGCTTGTTCAGCCTGGAGAAGGGAAGGCTCTTGGGAGACCTCATTGCAGCCTTCCAGTACTTAATAGGGGCTTATAAACACGAAGGGGACCAACTTTTTACATGGGCGGATAGTAATAGGACAAGAGGGAATAGTTTTAAACTAAAAGAGGGATTTAAACTAAAAGGAGATTTAGATTAGATATTAGGGGAAAATTCTTTACTCAGAGGGAGGTGAGGCCCTGGCACAGCTGCCCAGAGAGCTGCGGGTGCCCCATCCCTGGAGGCGCTCAGGGCCAGGTTGCATGGGCCCTGGGTGCCCTGATCCGGTGGGTGCAGCCCTGCCCACAGCAGGGGGTTGGGGCTGGGTGGACTTTAAGGTCCCTTCCAATCCAAGACATTCTGTGATCTGAGTGTCATTTTCCAGGCAGAAGGCTGAATACAGCTAAGCTTTCCGACCCCATTCGTCTGTAGATTGCAATAGAGCACATTGAAAATTCTTGCTAAAAGTTCTTGAGTGATTTAATGGGAAATGAAAAGACTGATGGCTCCCCAAGGCCTTGCTGAGGTCAGGTTCTGAAAACCCCAAGTGTATCTGGAGTGCACTGGGATTTTTCTTTTCTACTGCAATGACTGTAGAGCTGTCCCCACTCTATGGCTCTTCACAGTTAGTAGCAATACTGAGCATGACACACACGGGTGCTGCTTTGTCACTTTGGGCTTTACTGTAAACAGAAGCAACTTACCAACACGCCAAGTCTACTGAATTTCTGCTGTGCCTGTGCTGCACATCGTATATGTGCTGATATGCTTTTAACTGTGCCCGTGTCTGAACGATGAGCTGTTTTGTGATACACACTCTGTAGTAGGTAGCAGTGTGATTCTTCATTCTACTTCCTGGATTTTCTACTTGCCTTTTCTACAGTTAGATTTCTAGTGGCAGTGTTTTTTTAAATGTGTTTAAGCTCTGTCATTTGGCTTAATCCTGGATTAAACAGCCCCCCGATCAGTGCTGGTGGGCTCCCATGCACCATCAGTGCCACCTCCTGCCTTTCTCTTTCCACGCTCAGAGGATTTTATTGTGAAGTGCAAACTTCGAGAGGTTGAGCAGACTGTCTGTGCTTTTCCTGTCTATTTCCTTTTTGTCTAAAAATAAAAGCAAACAAATGAATAGCTGAACCTACAGACTGAACCTCTACGCTACAACCCACTTACCTGACAAAGATTAGCTCCATCAGCTGTTTCTACTTAGCCCGATCTTCTGCCATCTTTTCAAATTTGCAGGCAGCATACTTTTTACATTGTTCTCATGAAAAACAGGTTGTTGTTTTTTTCCCCCCAAAGTATGACATTATGCTGTAAATGCAACTGGAGTTGCATACAAACCAGCACAAAGCAAACGGGCTTCCACTGGCAGAATATTTCAATGATGTGCTCTGCTGTGAACCAGCAAACAGAAGAGAGGGAGATAAGGCAGAGCAGTGTGCATTTGTTATTACAGGGTTATTGCCGGGGAGATATGATCTAGGAGATAGGTGCCTTGTGGAATGGCTGGCAGGAAGGGCTCAGCATCCCCACTTTGCTGCTCAGGAGCCACCACCCAGAGCTGGGACAGCCCAAGCCCTCTGACTGCCAGCAAGGCGGCCGCGCCGTGGAAGCGGTGTTTTGTGATGGTCTCACCAGGCTGGAACAGGAGCACAGGGCTGAGGAAGGTGAGAGGTTACAGAGCTCCCCTGGAAGGGCATCTGAGTTCCTGTGTATTTACACAGGATCTCCAGTGCCTGCCTCCAGTCTAGATTTCATCAGGCAGCAAAACACTTCAACAAACGAGCTGTTGTGCCCCTCTAAATCTCTCGCTTTGTACCTGCCACTTAGGAACCTCCAAGCAGGGGCACTGCCAAGCAGGGCTCCCAGGCATCCCATGTGGGGATGTCACGTACTGGAAACCAGCGGTGAGACCCCTCTTTCAAACTGCCTCTGAGGGGTTAAAACACCTTAGGAAACCAGGTCACAGAGATGTTTATTTCCACTTTTGGTAAATTAAGAGCAGTCCCTCATTGAGAGAAACATCATTGATTTTTTTTCCCGTGTATTTCTTTTTAAACGGTTAAACTATTAAAAACAACACTGCACCTTGTCTGGGTGTTGTACGCAGTTACTGCAATTACCCAGCAATAGGCAGCAAAGGTATTGCAATTCCCAGCTCAAAGTAATTTGATTTATACACCCAGCCTTTCTAAACAGGCAGTGATTGCAAAACAGGGGCAGCTCCTGGAAGAGCCCAGAAGTCCTTGATAATTCCCCCACTGCCTTTTCCTGGCCAAGGACTAAGTAGAAAGCTGAGCAGTTCTGCTCCCTCAGCACAAGGACCGTGGTGACGGCACGAGGAGTTGCAGAACTGCTGACGAAGGGATGAAGGAGCACAGAGCTGGCGTGAGGATAGGAGGGGGCTGAGGCAGCATTTCTGTTTCCTCAAAGAAAAGTCATTTTGCAGGCACAGTGATAGTTGGCCACATCATGCCAATAAACTTCCATCTATTAGACCATTTTGACTCAAGCAGACAGATGGGCAGAAGGGTTAAACAAACTGATGAGATGCCACCTGGACTCTTGAAAATCAGTGTCTGTGTAAAGGAGGGAGACCCAAAGCAGTGCACACCATCTTGCAGCAGCCAGCAGCACACGCTGCCTCCCTCTCAACAGAGAAACACGAAAGATGTAGGGGACGAAAGATACAAATCCAGAGGAAACCAGGTGTCATTGCTCCCACATCTCACAGCACAACTTCAGGCTTGCTTCCAGTTTCCCAGCACCTAGAGGCTCTGTGCAGAATGCTGTGCAGAAGCATGACTTCCTCGGGGTCCCCAGTGTGAAATCCTGCTTGGCCAGCAGGAAAGGGCAGCCCTGCAGCTCTGCCCTGACCCACGCTGGAGAGAAGAGATCTTGTAAAAAGACATCAGAACAGAATGACACCTGCCTTTCTAGAAATACATTAATTGTAAATGCTCTGCCAGGGCCAGCCATAAAACCTTTCAATTTTTAGGGTTTCCATTAGCACACTCCCTGGCTTGTCTATTTGCTCCTATCCCTACAACAAAAGAAAGGGAAATAGAGAAAAGTGTGTGGATCTTTAAAGCTTCTGTGATCACAGATGTCAGAGCGCTGTGGGGAAGTGTCTTTCAGCACTAGGGGTCCTGGCCCTTCTTCATCACCACCAACAAAACCACCCACAAGCAGCAGCTGTTCCCTGTCAGGCTTCCATAACACCACTGCCTTTCTCAATGCTTCTTACAAGGACTTTGATACAGTCATGAAGTAGAGGAGATAACAGCAATTTAAATGAGGTGGAAGTAACTGCATGGCTTAATTGCACTTAATTATGTTTTCAGGGGCATTCCTGATCCCATACTTCATTGCTCTTATCTTCGAAGGAATCCCACTGCTGCATCTTGAACTTGCCCTAGGACAGTGCCTGAGGAAAGGCAGCATCAGCGCCTGGCACGCCATCTCACCTTACCTGGGAGGAGTTGGTAGGTCTCTCGGGGTCTGGGCTGAAGGAACCACAGCTGAGCTCCTGCTCAGCACTTAATTCCTACAGAGCTGCACCCGATACCCATTAGGACACCAGTCACCAGACAGCCTTTGCTGTGGGAAGCACAGTAATCAGTCTCCTCAGAGACAAAGACAGGGCAGGAGAAGCTCACTGGCTCATTCAAGGAATTAGCAAATGAAGAAAGCTGGGCTCACTCCTGCAATGCTGAGGAGCCCACCATATGCCCATGGGGTCTGAGGTGTCCAGCGAGGTGTTTAAGCTGACTAAGGATCAGTATGGGCTTGTGGGGCTGACCGCTGTCCCATGCGTACCACACCTGGGAGCTTTCAGGACTGCTGCCTACACACAGTGCTTCTTGCTCTGTCCTCAGAGCCTCTACAGAGGGCATTTTTGTCCTTCCAGGAACACAGACAGGAAAGCAGGAACACGAGCCTGACGCTTCCCAACCCAAAGAGCACCTGGGCAAGCTCTCCTCCAGGAGAGCAGGGCATAGAGGAGCTGAAGGGAGATAGGTGGCAGAGCTGGGTGTGAGGGACACCACAGTGCTCATCAGGCTAGCGGGCAGTGCTGTGCCAACAGGGGTTTTTATTTGTAACACACCTCGAAAAATACATACCTTGCATCCTGCACACGTTGGGAGGCTGCAAAAAGTCAAGGGGAGTGACAGGTTTCTGGAGAGCTGAATGATCAGCTCGATCCATTTTGACAGCACCCTCCTGCTTGTAGTGACAAATCCTTGGATTTGAGATCTTGATGCTTGAGATAGGAGAGCTGGAACGTGTCCTGCTATACACAGGTAAATGGGATTGGTGGTGACAGCTATGCCTGTGGGTGTGTGTGGGAGATGAGGAGAGGTAAGGAATTATCTAAGGGTAAGAGGGCAACAGGGAAGAAATAGCAAGCAGCAGGGTGGGACCTCCAGCTAGACTCATCTCCTACTATTAAGTATGTCCAATGTCCCTTCGCAAGAATGCAAGCATCTGTGGTGTTGATATTGTTCCTCCCTTATTATAGGAGCAGATGTTAGCAGTTTAGGGCAAATGTGCATAGCAGGGGACAGAAGAGTGCCCTCGTGCAGCTGTAGCGTGCTGTGAAACTTCAGTCTCTTTTGGTCTGCTATCAAAGTTGTGCCATGTTGAAAAAAAGAAACATAACCTGAATTATATACTATAGCAAAGCTTTCAATCTTCATCTTCTAAATAAGTAGTCTAAACTTCAGACTCTTCCTGGATCAGATAACATCTCAAGTGTTTTGTAGGAACCGAGACAACTTGAAACTCAGTGCTTCAGGGAGACCACCCCAGGAGGCTCTCATTTCTGACTTTTTTTTTTTTTTTTTAAATGACAGACACAAGCAGAATTCTGCATTTAAGCCTCACCTTCGTGCCCTATTCCTGTGCTAACTGTTCAGCTTCTGGTAACCAGGAGCCAATGGCCCAGTCTCCACCTACTTCAGAGCAAAGTGTCATCTCCATCTGGAGGCCAGATGGGATAAAACCCTGCCTAACTTTGACCTCATAAACTAGAGACCTTGTGGGATCCCTTCCAATGTGAATTTTCCTATGCTCTCTCCAAATCTGAAGCTGCTTTCAGAAGTGGGCTGGCAACAAGAAGTCACACATGGAGTATGCTCCCAGTTCTCTATCTGGAGAGGACTCCACAGCTCAGGCACCCTGCATGTCTGATTCCAGCAGGCCAGTACGCTTAAGGAAGGCAGCTGTTTCTCACATTTTTTATATTAGACAACCTTAATGGACTCACAGAAAACTTGTTTCCTTCCCTGTAGCTGAAAGTGACACCAGGAGAACTCAGCAACCTCAGATGTTAGCCCTCAGATACTTAATGAACCAAGCGTGAAGGGCCCAAAGCAGCATGAAAGACCCCAAAGCTGTGGAGCCTGGGTCTCCTGCTTCTGGTGCCCCACAGCCCTGCTCTTGGCATTCATCACCCACTTGCTCAGGTGGCTGCTTGCTGGCATGGAGTCCCCCAGATGGGTAAAAGGCTGAGCCCAAGGGCAAAGCAGAGGAGCAGCACCCTCCTTAGAGCAGGGCTGGTGAAATCAGGAGCCGCATACCACAGCTGAGGACACAAAAGTCCACATTTGAGGACAGCTGCCCACAGATCTTCCCTGTGAAGATCTCTGGAAAAAAAAAGTCTTGAGTGATTAGGAGAATGTGAGCTTTTAAGAGTAGGTGCTGTGACTGGTGACGTTTCCCAACATTTTTCTAAGCTGAGATCTTGTGTCTTCTGCAGGGGTTGGTTCATGGATGGTGTCGGTCCTGGTGAGCTTATACTACAACACCGTTCTAACCTGGGTTATGTGGTATTTCATAAACTCCTTCCAGGAACCCCTTCCGTGGAGCACCTGTCCTCTAAATGAAAACAGAACAGGTAACTGCTGCTTCAGGTGCCACTGCCAGCAAGGGGAGGATGACAGGCATCAGAGCCTGAGGACTAACGGGGAGGAACAAGGGAAGTTCAGTTTACTTGTTATGCTGACACTATGATACAGGGGTCGGTTTGGAAGAACCTCCTGAGCTTTCTGACTATGGAGAAACAGTATGTTATCAAGACACTCGTGACTGCCACCATAAACTAGATATCAAGATGTGAGATTGCTGACATAATTATGAACCAAATTTATGACATCTTTCAGTAACTGGTTTAAACGAGTCTTGAGCTTTCATTGGGTGGTGATGCATTGGTTTTGACTTGTAACAAGCCAGAAAGTCCACTACCCCTTTGATTTCAGAATAGAAAACTAAATAAGTGTTGTTTAAAAAATAAACAAAACAAGTGCATAAGATTTTTGAGGTGGCAGAGAAGCTATCTACAGACAATTTTGAGGCTCTGACTAGATACACATCAGCCATTACAAAAACATTCATAAGACCCAAGAAAGTGTACCTAAACAGGACAAAGACTGCTCTCTGTTCTTAAAAATTACTTTTCAATTTCTTTTGAGTGATGTATTTCTTTACCAACATCGTCTTTTTTACACCATCACTAATGAATTTTTTTTGTGTCTGATGCCAGGGTTTCTTTTGCTTCTCCAGAGACTGCCTGCTCTGCTTCACCTGGCTAGGGCCGGTGGCTCTGCACCTCAGGGTTAGGTGGCAGGGGCCCCTCTCCTTCTGCTTGGGCACCACTGCATAAACCTCTCCCAGAGAAGAGATGGTTGGCTTCTTTCCTCTCTTAACATCTCCTACATAAATCTTGGGAGAAAAAAAGAATAGGAATGACTGACACTAAGAAGATGAGAAACTAGTTTTCCTGGCAACAAAGTATTCAGGGGGCAGATACCTAGCTTCATATACCTACTTACTTTGTCTGAAGGTAATTAATCAGAGCAGAAACTTCTACTCTCCTGCCTGCATACATGCTTTTCCCTTCATAGTCATCACAGGGTGACTGACTTATTCCCAGCCCAAGCAGAATGAGACGTCCTTCCTGCAGCTTGAGGTGTCATGGCTGGAGAGCAGCAAAGTGCCGTGGGTGAGCTGCTCTGCTTGGTGCTCCAGATAACCCCAGCAGGAACCAACAGCCAAAGCTAACAGGACTTGAAACTGGGGAAGGAGGGAAAAAAAATATTCTGCTAAACTTGGATGGGATTGCATGGAAAACAGCAAGCCTGCTGCTCTCCACCTCTGTAGAGCATTACTTCCTTGTTATACAGTGAGTGGACACAATATTACCACATTTCAACATCTATTCTCATGCATGCTACATCCTTTTCCAGGGCTGAATGAAGAATGTTACGAAAGCACTGCAGTCAATTATTTTTGGTACAGGAAAACTTTGAACATAACACCTGATGTCACTGACAGCGGCACGTTACAGTGGTGGCTCATTTTGTGCTTAGCGACTTGCTGGGCAATTGTGTATCTCTGCACCATTCGAGGGATTGAAACCACAGGAAAGGTATGGGAAGGACAGAGGGATGTAAGCATTTTGCTTCTCCACCCTGCACTCTGGGTGTCGTTCTCCAGAATTCACCAATTTCACCGTCATTTACTGCTTTAGCCTCACTTCAGCATGCTCCTTGTCCAACGAAGAGATAACAGCAGCACAAATAGCTCAGAATTGTGCTTCTCTCCTTTTCCTCTGCAAATGCTTCTTGCCCTAGTAGTTCCCCTTGATTGTTGTAAGTCTTTTTTTATTATTTTTAACAAGTTAAATAATGCTAAGTATCTAATTATTAAATAAATGTAATTTATAATTCTTTTAAAGATGACAATGTTCACCTGTAGCTATTTTATCTAATATTATTAGGATGGCATGTTGCAAAAGCTTAAGACGTATTAGTGTTACTGTCAGTAACTTTGTCTTACTTGTCACTTTCTGATTAGGCGATTTACGTAACAGCAATACTTCCTTACCTGGTCCTAACTGTATTCCTCATTCATGGTCTCAGCCTACCGGGAGCCACTGAAGGTCTAGCTTACCTCTTCACCCCTAACGTAAGTATTACTGCTACAGCCAGAAATACTTCCTTTCCTCCCCTCAGATCTCACACCTTACATACATTTTCCAGCAACTCCTGAAAAACAGAAAACCACACATCCAATTGATGAACTCCTACAATATAGCAGTGGGAAGTGGGTATTCAGCCAACCTAGCTACAAGAATAAATACCAACATCCTGAACACCATTCAGGTGATTACAGGCTCTGAACCTGTAGCAAGGAGCTGCTGGGCTCCCTCCCATGGCAAAAGAGTAACCAAGGTGGCAATTCATGATGAAACAGCATGAGGCCAAGGTACATCTCACCTGTAACTCAGCCTGCATAGCCACAGCTCAGAAGCACTGGGTATTTTCCTTCCCCACCCCTCAGGTCTTGTTCTTCCTCAGACATGGGAATTTTTATCTCCTTTCCTCATTCTCTCCTCTCCCTGCCCTCCAGCCTATGAAGTAAATAAGCTGTTGGATATGTTTGTACAGGTTATTCTCTCAGAGTATCTAACTCAGCACCTCCTTAGATTTCTCTACAAAGTCTCTTTTCCTCTGGTCTCACACTTGCTAAAAACTCTTTTCTCCCCTTCTTTCTGGGATGCACATTACGTTGTATATTTGATCTGACTGAAACCTTGGTCTATTAAATAATATTGACCAGAAGTGCTGGGGGGCCTGAAAGACTAAGCTCCAGAAATGCCTGGAAAAGCAAGAGACAGCACACAGAATAAACAGTCTACAGGTATTTATCCTCTCTAGAGGGCATAACGGACAACAAAAGCCAAGAAACCCAGGGATATGCTACTTGCCTGCCTGAAAATGGACAGCAGCAAGAGAAAGCTCAGGCACGACACCTCTTTCATCCCTCCCCCTGTCAGCCTGGTGATGTGGGCAGCCATTTTAATAGTCAGAGCTCAGAAGGGACAGCCTGGGTCTTTACAGGAGAAAAGGACGTGCATTTTTGTAGGGCTCAGACAGGAGAACAAATGCTTCCTCCCAGCAGAATAATCTAATAATAGCAACTAACGCTACAATTCTGTGTTCAGGCACATCACGTACACACACACTTTCAGCTAAAAGCCTATTTTTTTTGGTGCACTCTCTTAATGAAGAAAGCAGATCTGGACAACACAGCCAGAGCAGCGCTTGGCCCACTGGCATTTGGTCTCAGCCTGGCTGTCAGGTTTCCCTAGAAGAGCCCAGATGCCTTTGGGATTTAGGATCATTGCACAATGAAATTAATGCAAAAAACAGATTTGTGTGTATTCAGTGTACAAATGACAAAGCCTGGAGGTATGGCAGTGCAGAGGAAGAACGGATCATCATCAAAAACAAGCTGGATGGTTTTGTAGATCAAAGTCAGAATCTGACTGCAATCAACCTGCAGCTAATGATTAGCTTGGTTAAGGAAGCAGTTCCAGGGACACCCTTGAAGAGACATCTGAAGATGATTTTGGCTATGAAACTACGTTCTTATCAACAAACATGGAAAAACTGATGCAACAGCCTGGTTGTGCTGGTAAGTGATAGTGTAATTGTTACATAGAAAGTTATAAGACAGATTGCTTGGTTAAGCTAACACAACCATTATGGAGGCTTTTGACAGTCAAGGTTTGCAAAGACAGTAAGAATACAACTACCACCTTTCTTTTCTTTCTTATTTCCCTTGCACAGAGCTGTAGTATCAGTACTGCCTTTTCTGTTAGTTCATTTAACGAGGAACGCCTCCTACCACTGCAATGCAAGTGCTGTTACACTTCTCCATAGGGGATGTCCCAAAGTGGTAAGGGGGAACTGCTCTCTTCTTCCTGCCCTTTTGCAGGAAACTTGCAATGCTTTAGCAAAAGAAAGTTCTCTCTAGAGGACTGCAGTGTCTAGAGAGAGTAAAAAAACTAGTGCCTGGCTCACCTTTTTTCTCTTAAATTAACCTTTTTGATCTCCTCCACTTATCAAAAGCAGTTTTCTCCAACTCTGTAGTGCAACAGAAATTGTAGTTGCTCTGTAATAACCACCACATTCACTCTCTGGTAACTGTTACACCTTACTGTTTCAGAAAATCTGTGAAAGAAAGTAATACCTCATGCTAAAAGCCACATCTCAGCCTGTTTCAAATCATAATCAGCCAATTTAGGTGGTTTTCTTTTTTTTTCCTTCCCCCCTCCCTCCCAAACACAGCATTAGTTCACCCATTTTCTAAGTTTGTGTTTTCCATTTTTATTTTTGCAAAACTCACAAATAGTAACTACATGCACATGGATACAGTAGGCTGTAGTTTTATTTTCAGGCAGAAAAGCATAGCTGGCTTTTTTCCATCTAACACTTTCATTCCTTAACTTCTAAAACAAATAACAAGCACTTCTTTTCATCGACTTTCAGGTATGGAGAAGTCTGATGATTTACTTACCCTAAATCCTTGGCTATCTGGAAAGTGAAGCAGACAAGAAAGCAAAATTAAGATCCTGAAGTTATGCTCACAAACCCTTGAAGGGAAAGCAGGAGTTGTATACGAAGCAACACAGGAGTTGGAACAGAGACTTTTGGAAAGGTTCTTGGCTAATAAACCAAACAGAACAAACCTCTCTTAGGCAGGAGAAAAAAGATTCCACTGAGCCTTTAGAGGGTTCAGCTACTATGGTTATCTTTGTCAGGGTAGGAGCACAAATGCCTCCTTCTCCAGCCTCTTTCACATCTGAAAGTTTCAAGGATTGTAAATGTCTGGGAGTTCTACAGCAATGAATGTTTACTTTCCACATTACTCCAATGTTCACTTGTTAACATTCTGATTTGGTATCTTCATCCCCATGTTTCTAGCTCCAATCCATTCTGTCTTCTAAAAACAGGCTTAAGAAGCCTGCATGTCATATTACTGAAAACACAGAACAACATTTAGGTTCAGTTATTGGCTTAAGATCAGATAATGACCTCGCCATGACATGCTTACGTATACGTTAGTACAGTGAGTTGGCCACATCGCTTTTTACATGCCTGTCCACTGATTTTTATTTCAAACTCTGGGGTTGAACAATATCTTCCGGAGTTAGCCAATGTATTGCATCTAGCACCAAACTACGCTACCTCCAAACTCATATGCTAGAAATCCCTCATCAGGAAGGACAGATTGTAACAACCGCATCGATCAGCACTGACCATTGACTTGGCAGCATGTAAAGTGTCAAGGCCACGTGGCAACACCAATACTTCATTTCTGCATGGCAGTCTGCTTCTGAACCTGTGTGAGGTCCTACCACTAAGCACTCTGGCAGCGGAGGGTTTGGTGAAAATCTTCCAAAGTGAATGTCCTAAAAGGTCTGTTAGCCCAAGCTGAAGCATTTCAGCCAGCAATGGTCCCACACACCTGCTCATTATATACTACGATGTGTAGAATGTAATACCAGTTCTCCTGTGGTCAAAGCACTGGCACGCTTGTGGTCTATCCAAACCAAGGAGAATGCACTACTCTCATTCTTCAAACTCAGACCTGCTTTAGAGAATCCCAAAATACTACTCACCCTTTTCTGGCACACTCTCATTCCTACAAATGACAGTGGTCATCTACCAGGGTCAATAGTCCAGAGATGTAGACATGACACACAAAGCAAACAGTCCAGCCTGAATGACCAGGACGCTACATTTATCTGTGCTCAGACTGATGTAAGACAAATTGGAACACTCAACAGCCCAGGTATTACTTGGGGGGCAACCGATTTCCAAAACACGCATTCTTAGCTAATGCTGCTTTCTATTTCCACAGCTTGATACTGGGTTGGAAAGGAACTGACCTTGCAGAGTATGAATATAGCATATTTCTTAGCCAACTGCAGGAAATATTTATTCGACACATCTATATTGTGTGTTACTAATGTATTTGTTTAACTTTAAGATTGATTTTAATGGTGAAATCTTAGTCTATTTACTTAAAATTGCATACTAAATTGTAACCAATATGACAGATTTTTCTAGTTAGCTTCCTCTATCACATCTCCCCTTCTTAAATCAAAATCCAAATTTCACTCAATTTATTTCTCCTTTTTCCTACGTTGTCCTGTTACTTTTTATTATTGTTTTTGCAGTACTTTGAATTTAAGATGCTCTTTTCAATCAATAGTCTCTTCTTGGACTGTTAGGGTTTATTTTGTTGTCTGTTTCGCTTTTTAAATGCAGTGAAGGTTAAGACTTTGTACAGTTTTAGGAAGATAATTTCCTTAGACTATAAGTTACCCAGTATGTGAAATAAAAAAAAAATGCACTGAGGAAAAATGTAATGTACTGTCTCTCTCATATGCTTATTGTCTATTATGTAGAAACACATCTATTAGCAGACAGAACTGTACAATTGTTTTAATGAGAGTTTTAAAATGAAAAGGATTCTATACGTACTTTTAAATGCGCTGCCAGAAACATCTGCTCTAATGACATATTTTGTGCTAATTTCCATTTTCTGTGTGTTTAGATAGCAACACAATTCACAATTTCACACATATTAAATAGATCAGCAAAGAGAACAGACAGAGGAAGAAACTTTAATGCCAACCTAATGCATGCATTTATTCCAATTATTTCAGCTGAACATTCTGAAAAATCCCCGTGTATGGCTTGATGCAGCCACTCAGATTTTCTTCTCTCTCTCTTTGGCTTTTGGAGGCCTTATTGCATTCTCAAGCTACAATTCATCAAAGTAAGTAGAACTGCAGCCTCTACAAGTTGGATAAATGGTTGTTGCATTTCACACAATTTCATGCCATAGAACTGTTCTCTATATCATGGTTGGAGTGTGGATAGATACTGCCTTTTGAAGCCAGTTTGCTTATTTGTATTCTATTTCTAGAAATGACTGTGAAAAGGATGCTGTGACAGTAGCAATCGTGAACAGCATAACATCCCTCTACGCTTCCATCCCAGTCTTTTCAGTCTTGGGGTTTAAAGCAATCACAGGCTACTGGGACTGCTTGGACAGGTGAGCAACTTCTATTTCCAACACTGTACTGTTGTTCATACACCCAAAAAATAATGCATTACTTTAAAACATGCATTTAGAGAACTTATTTTCACTGAAAAGGAAAAGCTTGAAGAAATCTAACAGAAAAATATAGAGAGTATCATGGCACTGAGACAATAATTGAGTAGCACTTGCAAGAAATAACACAGATTACAGAAGAATACATTGGAATTATTGTGTATAACAACACAAATTAAGGATCATGCCTTAATCTCAAAACAGCATTAGAAGTAGTTAAAAAAGCCACCTTCTTCTATTTCACAGGATTCATTAAGTTATTAAACATAAGTGGTGGAAATGGTATAGACACATAGACTAAGAATAGAAAAAATAAGAAGAGAAATATATTTTAGAGACTGCATCTGCATGAAGTACTCCGAGTTTGTATCTGAAGAAAGCATTGATGAATATTTTCTCCTAATTGTTTATATATATAAAGATTGTTTAGTATTTTCCTTTATGCTATAAACAACAGCACAGAAAGTAAAGACAATTTCCTAATAACATCTGAATGCATAACACTGCCATACATTGGCTTCTCTACCAGAAATATTGTCAGCATCATCAATGAATTCGATTTTCCGGAACAAAGTATTACGCGACAGAACTACACAGATTGGATTAGGTTCCTGAATTCATCAAATCCAGGAAGAATTGCTGGACTCAATCTGAAAAGCTGTGACTTTCAAGAATTTCTTGATCAGGTACCATAACTGCTTCTGAAAAAATAACACTTAAAAAAAATAAGTAGAAGGACTGATACCTTTCTTTTTCTTAATTGTACTTTACTTGTAATTAATACGTTCCATGAAATCATGGAGCAAAACATTTTCTCAGAATTCCAAATATTAGTACTGCTGTAGGACAGCATGAACTCAAAGCCACTGGTACCGCATTCAAAATAATACATAATTATCACAGAACGCATCTTCAAAGGGCTCCTGCCTGGGGCATACACAATGGACACTGGATTCAGTTCCACTTTGATTCAGAGGAATAAGCCCAACAGAGAAAAAACATCTAGCTGAAAGATTATAGGAAAAAAAAAAAAAGATGCTGAATGGGAGTTTCCTAACTATGTTTGGCAATTAAAGTATCAAAACTATATTAAAATACATGTGCACTGTTTGCCTCTGATCACATATATGTGCAAATAAAAACCCTGCTCTGCAATTGTCTATTCGTCTCTGATAGACTATGTAAAATTAAAACGGAGATCTTCATTTCCACCCCCCCAAAAACACTTCCCACTACTGATCTCCTCCAGTGCTGACTGCCACAAAGCCTTCCAGGCTGGCCAGCTTCCTTGATTCCAGAGAAGGACACAACAGAAGAGGTGACACACTGTTCCCACTGGTTTTACTCAACTTTTTGATTGTCAAATACTGTATTTTTATATGCTCCAGCGTAAACATTTTTATCCCTTTTTGACCTTCAGAGGCCAGCTTCAGAAACATAGTTAAGAACTGTACAGCTTAATTAGCTTTAATGACTAGAAACAATCACTCCGATTACCACGTCCAGCACAAACCCTAAAACCAATAGTATTCTGAATTATTCCTGGTTTAAGTCAAGCTTAAACTAGCCTGTAACTCGGAAAACCAGGCAAGCTGAAATTTTGTTCTTGAGGTTCAGAACGTGAAGATACAAGGAACGTGACAGAATCACAGAACGGCTTAGGTTGGATGGGACCTTAAAGATTGTCTGGTTCCCACCCCCTGCTGTGGGCAGGGCTGCCACCCACCGGTTCAGGCTGCCCAGAGCCCCCATTCAACATGGCCTTGAACGCCTCCAGATATGGGGCATCCACAGCTTCTCTGGGCCTAATTTAGGCCCTTATAATGTGTATTTTTTATATGCTTGTGAATTCTGCAGAGCGTATCGGGATCTGGCCTGGCTTTCATCGTGTTCACTCAAGCCATTATCCTAATGCCAGGCTCACAGGCCTGGGCCATCCTGTTTTTCACAATGCTGTTCTGCTTGGGCCTCTCTTCCATGTTCGGAAACATCGAGGGAGTCTTCACTCCTCTTCTAGAAATTCAAGTTATATCTAAATCAATACCTAAAGAGCTTTTATCTGGTAAGGTATTTGGTTTGCTTTGTTCAAAGAAGTTGGCTTCTGCTTAATAAATATCATAAAGGGATTAACAATTTGTAATATTAACTTAGCTATTGTGTAGTGCTAGTCAAGGTAGCGGACTGTATTTGCAGAAGATAAGCACACAGATGAGGCAGCAGTTACAGCAGAAGTTACCAGCTGTCAGAATTACACTGACCTTGCCATTGTCCTTAGCTTGCAAGAGCTGTTTCAATCTGTGAGCACTTGTTAAATTATCAGGGCTGGAGCAGAGTTCACTCTGAGCTGTTGCAAACATCAGGAATAGCATTGTCTTCACTGCAGCCTTTTGGCAACTAAAACCATTTTAAGGTGACAAGTCGCATCAGCCAGTCTGCCCTAACTGTCCGTGCAAGAACTTACCGCACGCACGTTGTTGTGACTAAGATAGATCTCTGACTCCTATTTCACTCAGGGTTATGGTGCTAACAAATATTTCACATTTACTGAGCAGATACTGAGGAATGAGTGCTTACTGTCCAAAGCTGGAATCTTTTCAAACTGAGATACTCACCAAATCCAACCTGCTCCTCAGGAACTGGGCTCCGAGTTGAACAAGTTCATTTTGGCTTTCTTCGTGGGAACAGAAAAACCTATGTTAGCAAACAGAAACAGAAGAGAAGAATAGGAGAGAGATCCTACTGAGAAATTATCTAGAAAAGTTTTGGTAGTTTCAAGTAATGGATTAACATTTGTGTAATGTATCATTTTAAATTCATATGTGGAATATTGCTGTGACACCTTTCCTACAGTCTTGCTGTGGCATTTAAATGATATCCTCCTCCTTCTGCAACTTTTTATGTGAAAACAAATCATTTTACAACTTGATGAGGTAACTATGCATACGTACAGTTACACCTTGGGACATAAGGAGGTCCCCTTCTCAGCACTGGGCCCTTACCCACCCCAGGTCCCAGCTGCCTGTGCACACCAACGACTGCATGGAAATGAGAGCACCTGAAGCTCACTGCATCAGTCAACAGGCAGCCTCCAAAAACTAACTTAGGGCAAGGCACAGTCCAGACTCCCTGCCTGGACCTCAAACAACTGAAGGATGCTTCAAGCCACAGGAGTGCGTTCCTCACACAACAGAATAGTGTCTTTGGCCACCACACGGGGGAAAATTGAGCTTGGGAAGTGGTATCAGCTAGGTCCATACAGGGGAGAGAGAATAAAAGCTACTAGAACATCAGCAAAAATAATTTAGAACAAAAAATATTCTCACCAAGTTCAGTTCTCCAGTAACAAAGATACCTTTTTTCTTCAGGTATAATATGCCTGTCTTCCTTCCTTATTGCCCTGTGTTTCACGCTGGGTTCGGGCAATTACTGGATTGAGATTTTTGACAGCTACGCAGGCTCATTGCCTCTTCTAGTCATCGCTTTCTTTGAAGTGATTGGGGTTGCGTATGTCTATAAAATTAAAAGGTAAGTTGGAAACATGGACTTTTTTCTCTTCAGAGGTAAATACATTTTCCTCACAATCAATGTATGTTACATACAGACATAAAACACTGACATTTTGATAACATTCACCAGTTCTGTGCATGTTGTTATCGCTCTTTGCTTCAGGTCTCCTATATGTGTAAAACAAGAGGGATGCTCTCTGCTTAGCATTTGCAGAAGGGGAATTCTAATCTCAGAGCTGAAAAATCAGCAGCCACTTGTAGGTCCTTGGCCAAGCAGAGTTGCATTGTCTTTCAAATACCCTCCTGTTACCGCCATTTTGTTCTGTATATTCTTGCATTTTTGGTTTAGCTTTTTTTTTTATTTTTTGTTAAGCATCAAACTTCATGGTAAGCAACATGCAGCAGCTCTCCCACATTAAAAGGCTCAGCCAGCACATTAAGAATCTTCTCAGTCACAAAGATTAAATTCACTCTTTAGTTTAAAAGCTTTCCTACGTCCTTTGCAATTGTAATTACCAGAAACCTCATTATGACTGAGATTAAGCTTAATCTTCTCTAATTGGGATCCTTCCAGACCAGAAATTACCCCAGTTCTCAACAAATGTTATTTTTTTCCCTTCTATTTTCTCTTTTCCCTTTCCAATTTTTACTCTGGCACCGGAGTCATGAAGGTCCTGACTTTTTCTGGATTTGTTCGTATATTGTATAGCCACTGAACTCACGTTTGGTCACTGTTGTTGCATATCAAGGTGTTTCAGTATCACTCCACCTTAAGAAGCAGAAGAAAAATCCTCCTCAATTACAGCTAAAGTTCCTGCATTGTTTTCAAGATCTGCTAAGATCCTTGGAGCATTTTCTATGTGAAATGGTGCTAACTCCCAGGCTGCATCATAGCAAACAGTCTTACATGATGCAGAAGTAGCAACAAAATCTGGCTTCACGTACTTCAAAAGACTGACTTTCACAGTACCTGTGTTTTCTTTCTTGTGCTAGTATGTGTGCACTTTTCTCCCTTTGCTACTAAAGGATAGGAGAGTAGTCACATCATTTTTTCTAGCTCACAAGAGAATTTCTAACATCTCCAGTTAGATTAACAGAATTTTAGACATACTTGACATTTGAACACACACACAAAAAAGAAAAAAAGGAAAGAAAAAACCACCATAATTCCTATTTCAGATTTTGAAACTCTTTCCAATTTGACAGATTATCACATTGTAACAAACCCGGAACCATGTATTTAATACCCATTCAGTTCACAAAACTGTAAGAGGTACATATTTGGACATCGATCTGCTGTTTTGTAACTGCCGCTGCCCACTGCAGAAAAAGCTGGCTCAGGTTGCAGTAATTTTCTCCCTCAACTGTTTTATCCGGTTCTGGATAATTCAGGCTTTTTTGTGAATTCTGTCTTTTTAAAAGGGTTTGACTAGCGCTACAGAATTGCTGTAACATTTTTATCACTGATTTGTGCTTAAAAACCTTAAACTGGGCACTCAGGTTATGTACACTGACAGCCACATTCACGTCTGGTAAAAAATAAAAAATATGTACTTTATTGATATTAACAACATCCACAGAAAGTTATTAAAGAAGGGCATGGAGTGGAAAAGATTCAGGGAGCTGTACCATGTGTTTAAAACTTACAGAACGAATATAGAGAAAATGAAGTTGTTTCCACTTAGCTCTGACATCTGTATATATATGCCTTCTCTTAAAAGGTTCAGCGAAGACGTGAAGTGGATGACTGGACGAAAACCAAATCTCTACTGGCAGATCACATGGAGGTTTATCAGCCCTCTGCTCCTGCTAATCGTCTTTGTGGCCTTTGTCACTCTTCAGATACAGAAGCCACCAAGCTATACGGCCTGGAACCCCAAATACGTAGGTTCTCTGACATTTGCAACACTTAACAGGAGTGAGGGTTGCATGGTTTCCTCTCCTACCAGACCCTTTAAAATCGTTGCTGTCCACTGCTCACCTACATGATGTAGTCTGAAGTGATGAAAGGCTCAGAATGAGAGGGCTCCAGCACACAGAGGTTACAAGGTTACAAATACTAACGTGGCTTTCCTGTTAGCAAGGGCCTCTTTATGAGAAGCCTTGTGCCACCACACTCTGTAATTCTTACAGATGCATGCAGTGCAGAGAACTGCTGAACTGAAATGTCTCACAGAGACTCCATAGCTACATCGGGTTCAGAAGTGGTGCACATGTATGAGCAGAGCTTCAGAACTGCACAATAAACACCAGGAATGAAACATTTCCCTGTGAGAACTACCAATACTGCTGGGCACTGATGAATGTATGACTGGGCAGCTTGGACAGACAAGGAGGGAGGGAGGGAGGCAGTGGTCCAAGAGCAGCGCTGGTTAATTCGGTGCCGAAGACTTGTTGAGGACGAGAATGACTCATGTCAGTTGCAGCTTCTCCTGTCCCTCTCAAGTACAGCCTGTGTAGGGGTCAGAAGGTTGATTCTGGCCTTAAACTGCAGACAGATTGCAGTCACCCTCACAAAGGGCAAGAACCTTCGCAGTGTGAATATATGCATAGACCGCAACGAGCTCTCCACTCCCAACAGTAGGTACAGTAGCAGTGTATCCCCCAATGCCCACTACCCATCTATTATTCCAAAATAAAACTCACAGCTGTGGATTTACAGAAATAGGAGTTTCTGGCATCATTCTAATTCCCTCAAAACCCCTCATATAAATCCTTCCTACTTGGCAAAGCACATGCTTATTAATCGTTGAAACCAGTGAAGTTTTCAGTATTTCTAAGAACAATCTGATCTTAACCAAGAGAGGGTGAAAGTTCAACTCCTGCATTATCTCTGCATCTCTAGAAGTACCTCAAATCTTACAAATCTTGGAAACTTAAAAAAATTACAGCTGTATTTAGACTCATGAGAAGGGTATCCAGGGGACAAGGCCACTGAATGCTATGGTAGAGCTAAAATACAACTTCTACTATCCTCAACATAACAACATAAGAAAATGCATATGGAATTCACACCTACTTATTTTTACTTGTGTTCTGTTTTTTTCTTTTTTTTAAATCTCCGTAGGAACATTTCCCTATGAAGGAAGAAAAAGCCTACCCACCGTGGGTGCAGGCCATCTGTGTGCTGCTAGCTGCCCTTCCTTGCATATTTGTACCTCTGGTAGCACTCTTCCATCTGATCAAACGAACGTGCAGAAGCAAGGACCCAAGGTTTGTACCAACAGAAGTGTTTTCATGTCAGGAGGCTAACAGCAACTTTCCTCATCCAAAAAAAATAAATATACATTCAATCTGTCTGTAAGTAAAGATGACAGCCTGCGTTAGACATGATTAGCTGTAGTGTGTCACTCAGCTAACACGGTTTACGCAGTTCTTGCAGCCAATCGTTAGCACTCTATAAACACCAGTGCTGCTACATTTCCTGCATTTTCAGCCAATTTCACAACACTTGTCCCTCCTACACCTGTCCCGAACCCTACCTGCCAACAAGCACCAGCCCCACTGCCTTAGTTCTTTCCATACATTATCAACTTCACATCTCTCTCCAATCAGACCCTTGGAAGCCTGCCACCTATTTCACGCATCCTCTGTCTTCTTTCACGTCTCTTCTAAATAAACACTGTTCCTACAGATCAGCAACATAAAAATTAAAACCCAAGGAGCTCTATTTTCATTCACTGACCCCCCCCCACACACACACAGTGAGTTGGAATGAAAGCATGTGAAGGGGACTTACTCAGCCTACTTTTGTAAATCCCTGAATGATGCATTTAAATAGCCATTATTTTATGATTATTCTGTAATCTCAAGCATTGCAAATAAAGCATCAGCAGTTAAAAGAATGTACATTAAGCAAAGCTGAGTAATTAATCTTGCACAAACATCTTACCTAGCACATTCCAGAATTTACTGCAGTGGAAAATACTGCTAGAACAAACATTCCCAAATTTTAATCCTTAATTTCTCAAACTGAACACAGTAACTGACTACTGTGATAAAAGTGCAGACACGTGGAAAAGCTTCAGCGTGCTGCAACCTCAGATGCCGTGACAATGAAATTCATCTTGACTTAAAAAGAAGTTCTCCTGTACTTCCCTGCAGATCCTGGCCATTCCGATAAGGGTTCCCTTTGCAGAGATACTTGAGCAACCAGCAACCTCTGAAAAAATACAGGGGAAGTACAGGAGGGTAAGGCATGACGAAGCCTTTAGCCTGAATAATTAAGAGAGCCAAGAAAAGGATAGGAAGTTTAAGGATAATGGAGGCAATTTCAGTATTTAGTCTTGTGATAGGCTACGCATTAGTAGGCCTTTAAAAGGGATAACAGGGATTTGGGCACAAGCTGAAGAAGAATGAGACAACTCAAACCCCTCACTGTCTGCCACGTTGCTTCACTCAACAAAAACACACCAATTTGTGGCTGATCTTCTAGCAGAGTGGAAAGAGAGTTGTCTCTGCTCCTTCTGTGATGGCCTGAGGGGTCGCATCAACGGAAGCTCCGAGGTACAGGGTGGCATGGCCTCGACAAAGAGGACGACACTAAGAGACAGGAGGGCAGGAGACAGGCTCACTTCAGAAACAAATACAATGGGTGAGGGAGAGCATCTGCAAATAGTCTCCGACAACATTTGCTTCCATGGACACTGACTGCCAATGCTATTTCTGTGAGGAAGTTAAGAGCAAAGCATAGAGCCCAAAGGAGCCATGCTGAGAGGAGCCAGAAGCTTGTGGGACAGCTTTGCTCTGATATATTCATCCACTGCGAGTAGAAGACGACTCTCCAGGCAAGACAGCATTTCAAATCAAAATGCTTTTCCCAACGACACCAACTTCAGTGGATGTGCCAGAAGCCTGCTAACAACTGCTTCAACCTTCTTGCTCACAAAGGTTACTGCTAAAAAAGCAGAGCAGCACTACAAGCACAGCCTCCCAGTAGTGAGACAAGGTGTGCAGGAACAGGAAACCATGACTTGCTGCAATAGAAGAGTTGGAGAGATCTGACAATCCTCGTGTGCTTGGCACTGAGCCCTTCCTGCTCCTGAGCTGTTTAGCTCATCATCCCTGGATGCCTCCCTTGTTCTTTTAGCCCTGGTTGCATCAACAACAGTATTGCTGCCTTTGGCTGCTCAAGCCCTTTCTCCATCTGTGACATCAAAATATAAACATAAATGCCACAGGATCTATTTTTCAAAATAATTCTGCAAACAGTTGACTGCTCTTAGAAAGGTTAATTGCTGAAAGTGAGCTTAGGGGCATCAGAAAACAAAATTAGAGGAAAAAATAGGTGAAATTAGGCATGTAACAGATAATTACCTGCTGTAAATTAAATTTGAAAGGTTATGAGTTAAAAAAAACTTCCATAGGGAATGTTCCCAACAAAAAGTATTTCAATTTTGAGCATATATTCATACAAAAACTAACTACATAAATAAAAATCTCATTTAAAGTGCACAATATATATGTATATATTCAAGAGATTCAAATCTATAAATCTATCTCAAGTCACTGTCATGACACTCACATACAGTGGGAATTTTGAACTCCCTGACTTCTGAGCTGCTCGTTCTCGTTCCCCAGAAGGCAGACTTCATGGATCACTGGACGGGAGGGGAGTCACAGTCTGGGACAGGAGTCAGACGGAAGGGCCTTTTCAGTCCCCGGAACTACCACTCACAGCAGGGAAATGCACGAGGTTAAGTTACTGTTTAGCTGAAGCAGGCATGTAGAAAATCTGCTGAATGAATCCTGCAGGAAACACTGCTTTCCTCCTCTTGGTGCACTTCTGATGTGACCTCTGCTGAACTTCTTATGCCGGAACTATAGCCTTATTTCAGCAGAATTTAGTGCTATGATCTTCTTCATTCTGTTCATAGAAAGCACAATATCTTACAAGGATTTTCTTCTCTTGAATAGCATGACTTGAGTACTATAAGTGACTACTTATACTGTGCTGACGAGCAAGTCTTTTCCTCAAGGATAGAATTCTCTGGGCTGGGCTGTAAGCCTGAATTATTTGAGGGTAAATCTGTAAGGGACACAGCTACAGGCACTGTGATGTTCAGTCTTAAGCAGAATCCATAGCCCTAAGGTATTTATTTGTATAACAAACTCAAGAATCTATTAGTGGGAAGAAAAAAAAACCAAAAACACAGAAAGAGCACTGCAACAGCACTGGAAATGAGGAAGCATCCAAACTATCCTAAAACAGACAGGGAAAACTTGCAGAGAGAGGACAATAATCCTTCTGGACACAACCACCTCCCTACACTGCAAAATTTCATACCCACCTCAAACTGAGATTCACAGTCTATTATCCTCTCCCAAAAGGAATCCTCCAGCAGGAAGGAGGACACCTTTGAAGCATGTTGATGCTGCAACTTCCTCTAGAGGAGCGTGTGTCAAATTTCTCCCTTCCTGCCCTGCATTGAGACATTAAAAAACAACTTTCACCCCAATCACGTTTCCTCCCCAAAGTGGCTGAAGTAAAGTCTCCAACAAATTGAGGTTGCACAACGCACTTGCACTGGTAGGCAATGTCTACTCACCTTCTCCTAAATATTGACACAATCTTAACATTCCCCTCAAGTCTTCTGAATATTTCCCAGCTTTCCAATGGTTGTTGAAAACTCATATCGGAGGTTCAGAATGCTCCTCAGCAAATTCTTTTAATATTTCCAGCCTGAAGTTACTCAATCCACCCAAATGTTTCCTGACAGCAGTTGCTATTTAACATACAAACTTGGTACCAATTAAGTAGAAAATATTTTACCATCATAATATATTGCACTATTTATTTTAAATTAGTTCATTACAGAAGTAGTTCTATGGAATATTTCTACTTTCCCTACATTATGGACCATTCACATTAGAGCAACAAACCTGTGCTACTGCTGTGTTAAATCTATTCCTTAAACATGTGCTCACAGCATTTTTTCCATTTGTCCAGAGCTGTAGCAACAAGTAACTGCAAGTTTCCAGTACAGAGTACCATTTTTAATTCAAATATTCCAATTTTCCATTTGCCAAACACATCCTAGTTTCAGCATTGCTTTCAACTGCCTTCTTGAATAGACAATATTTCGAAAAGAATTAGTGATTTCTGAATAGTATTTGCATCTGTTTAAAAACAGCCTTCAGAAACAGAAACTGCTGCTTAAAACTGATGACCTACAAAGTAGTTATGGGCAAAGGCAAACATTGGCTCAGAGAATTGCAAGCACTACGCATAATGCATTGTTTCAAAATTACACCTACAACTGAGATACCACCTTGGTAGTTTATATGCCACTCAGTCCACTGTGGTACAGAGCAAAAATGGGCTAGCACAAGCCACAAATGAAGTGTGCATTCCTTGCATTCTCCACGTTAGAGCATTCTGTGGAAGCAGGATAAAGAAGCAATGAAGCTAGAGACAGGACTCAAATTGTTCCGGGCCTTACAGTGGAAAAAAGCCTGAACCTTTTCTAGAAGGGAACATGCTGAAAGACATCAAAACCTTCAGTCTTTTACATTAAAACACACACACAAAAAAAAATAAAACAAGGTATGTCTCTGTCTCAGCGCACGTAGGAAAGCCCACATTCAAAGGCTTTAGAAGCAGACCCATCCATAACCACCATGCTTCTTGGATGGAAGCAGAGAGGTTTTTCTTCTAGTCCTGACAAACCCACCTATTTCCAATGCTTTTTGAAACAGAGACTAATTCAGCACATTTGTTGCTCCAGTTTTCTACTGCAGTTATCCAGGACACTCTTTTGATTACCCTGAAAGTTTGCCTCAAGACAGTTGTTCAGCACAGAAAAGATTCTGGCCTCTTCCCAAAGGCCCATCCTCTCAGCATGGATTCACACCGTAGGACCTTGGCTTGAGAGGTATCCTTCAGACTTCCCCAGCCCCAGCCTGCACAGATCTTTCAAAGCAGGCATGCTTGTTCATTCCTAAGAAATGATTACGCTCACCGTTCTCAGGAGGTTCATCCAGAACACAGTGACCAGAACAAAATAAACATGCATTCAAGGTTCTCAAAGTGCTTACATCTCATCCCTGCCAGGGGATTTTATTTATCCTAATAAAATATCTCTACATTATAGCATTGCAAATTTAATGTGCGGATCTAGATGAGAAAAAACACAAGGGCAGACTTAGAGTAGTCATAGGGCAGACCTCAGTCCTGCACAACACGCCAACATCAGGGCTAGAGAGTACTTCAGTAATATCAAGGAGTGAAAGATAAGCCTAAATAAAGAACAAAAGAAATGCAAACATGTGAAGTAGATTACTCTTCTATTATCTAATCAATAACTGTGGCTCCTCTTAGCTTTGTAGTTATAAATGTATCAACATTATTCCATACATCATTGCAAGCTCTCAAAATAGGCATTTTCAACATGTTGAACATACTCAGATTTGGTGTACAAATATTGACTGTCTTCTCCAAAGCAAAAGTCTTTAACCCACACATCTTGCTAGGCACAGCCACAAAGTGCACTTGCCCTGTGCCAGTTAAGTGTCTTTCTGGACACTGCCCAGTTGGGTGGGATGTTGAGTTTACTATAAAATAAAGGTACTGGAGACAAGCATGCATTACTGCAACTACATAGACCATTTATTATAAAGTTATCTGCAGTAGAAAAGCAAAAAATGGTTCTTCATAAGAAAGACAAAAAAAAAAAAACGGCAATCTCTTTGTACAGACAGCTTAAATATGTCTCCATCAAGAAGACAGGAATTACTGAAGGAAACCAAGTCAAGTTCACAGGTTGTGCTGCCTATGAACTTGCATTAAAACACAAACATGAATATGTTAGCAAAATAGCCTACTTTTTTTCAAGTCATTGTGTGGTACCTGAGAAAAACAAAGAAAACTTCCATGTAAAGTTGTTTTAAGTTCACTCTACCAAAATTAACTACAGAGAAAAGTAATCGTAAGACATGACATTTCTTTTTAAGCCTGGAAGGTTTATGAAATAAACCCTCATCATTCAGTCCAGTATATTTTTGAAATCTTGACAAAGAGATGGTTCTGTCACCGTCTTCAACAGTTCCATAGTATCCTTTGGGATCTTCCCAAATAGATGCATCTTATCTAAAAAATGTCAGAAACAACGCATTACTAGTGCGGGTAACTAACAATTCCTTCTGAGGTAAAATACTAGTCAAGTCATGAACTCAACAGTAATGCAATCCAATAAAGAAAAGCTAGAACACCTGGGATACGAGGACAAAAAAAGCTACAGGAAAATATGGTGTTCTGCCATTAAAACAAGGAAGACAATTGTCAGTAAATGAAGAGGTTAAAGATCGTATTATTAAAACATTAACAAGCCATGGAAAACCAAGAAGTACATTCCTCCCAGTATATCCTTATAACGCTTGCTTACATCTAAGAATTTTTTGCTTTTATCTAAGAATTTTTTAAGTTTTTGGAAAAAGACCAGTTACTCAGTAAACATATCCACCAAAACTAATCTCCTGTCAAAGCAGTGTTACTCTGAAAGACCCTATTTCAAACAATGCTGAGGACAAGGGACGGGTCCTTATCTAGCTGTTAATATTTACCTGCAGGAGGAAGGTATTCCCAAACTGTTTCTTTTCCCCACTACTTTCAAATATGACATCACAGTGGCCTATGTGTGGAATTGGCATATACAGAAAGAAAAAAAAAAAACCTCATGGAGAAAGCACCTTTTGCTTAACTGTGGTTACAGCAATCCTCCCCACTGTGTTCCCTTGTAAGGATAACTAGGGAGATATCTTTAAGGTGAAAAACTCTGGAGACTAAACAAGGCTCTTAAATCTTATTTTTTTACCAGTTTTGAAACACAGAACATCATTGAAGTCTATGGACAATAGAATTAAAGACAACAGAAAGGACTTTTTAAAGATTAGAAAGTACATGTAAAATCCTAGCAACAGTTGAAGTCCGTTACCTAAACAGGGTTGGTAAAATTGTCAATGGTGCAGAAAGGCAGAAGTGTTCGATAAACATTTGTTCTGTATTTGGAAAGGCGATAGATAGTGTATTTATATCTTATCATAATAAGGAAAGACTCTTGTGCTTTTCCCAACTGGCAATAATAGGAGGGATGTTAAACAGTAACTATGCTTTAAATACTTAACTCTGAAGAATGATTACAACTTGCACCGACGAGCCACTGACGTTGATATTTAACAGGTTTTGGAACATGGTGAAGGACCCACTCCCCAAAGCCCGTGAGCTCAGTATTGATTTCCAAGGAGAGTAATGGAAAGACATGCGCAGGGACCCGAGTGAAAAACAAAGTTTATATCAATTTCCGTCAAACAACATGATCTCATAGGGGCAATACGTTTTATATAGCTGATACAAGCTCCAAAATTACATCAAGAAGTGTAGTTGTTCAGCCAACGCAGGTGCTGTTACCAGCCTTGGCTACCTCTGTGCTACAGCTTGCTGTGCCACACAGATACACTGAGTTGGCTTTGCTTTACGGGGCCACACCTGAGAACTAGCAGCTGTGATGTCACAGCTTCTCTGACATCCACACATGCTACCCAATATCCAGAACTATGAAAGAACTTAAGACACAGTGCTACAAATTAGTATTTTAACACCGTGCTCAGCTTAGAACGTCTCTACAGCATGATGTTCTGATTACAATAACAACATTACCCAGGAATAAATCTGATGCAGGTGAAATAGAACTGTGAGATTGAGTAGAAAGCTACCTATCAATGTCTCTTCAAATGGATTTTTAGTGGTTTCTTTACAATCAGGATATTCAGTATCTTAATAATTTAGAAGAGAATACAAACATAAACAATTTGTATATTCAGCTGACTGAAAAACAGTCTTCACCTATGATGACAGCTCTCAAAGACACAAAGATAAGGATGTTTGTTCATACCAGGGTTACGCTCCACCTGATCTCTACAGATCACAAGATCTCCTTGCACAGCCTTATGGTACCAGCACACTGATGCCGCACCTCCCCTCCCGCTCAGAGCCGAGGTGCACTGTGCAGACAGCATCTTGTGCGTTCTCAATTCTTTTTCAAAAAACAATTTGCAACATTTATTAAAAATTAACCAACTCTTACTATTAAAAAGAGCTCACAACCTGCTAACTGTTTAGGTAGCTATTAGGCAAAAATCTCTGAATCCCTGGGCTTTCAGCTGTGCACTTGATGTCTCAGATACTTCCAAAAGAAACAGGGCCTCATAGATAGAAACAGAGTTGTTTAGACATTACGGATGTGACGAACAGGCTCTGTGTTGGAGAATGTAAGATCTACAGAAGAATAATTGGAAATTAGTCATATGAATGCCACTCCTAATTTTCTACTTGCCTTTGGACATTTCATGCTCCTCCTCAACAATACTCAACACGTATATTAATAGTTCTCCTCAGGAATTTAGGAAGTTTCTGCAAGGGCAATCCTTGCTGCCAGAGGACTGATGCTGATAGATGGTAAGCTTTCCCTTCTTGGGTTAGGAACTGCAGCTCTGTTCCAAACAGGAAGTGCAGATGACATGTCCATAGCCCTCAGGAATGTGCCTAGCGCAATTCCAGCCCTTGGTTTCCTATAAGCACTGGCTTGTCTTTGTCACATTTTGTCACCAAAAACAAGACTGTGTGCATTCAGTCTTTGCCACAGGCCACAGGGGAAGGAAATGCCTACTTTTAAAATCAGAACAGCTCTTTTTTCAGAGCACTGTGCTCCAGCACAGGTACCAAAGGAAGCCTATGATACATTTACAGATGAAATACGGGTTATTCTGGAACCAGATTAAAAGAGTCCAAGTAACATCTCATTCAGAGTTCAACTACACGGTCAGTGCTGACTGACCCTGAAACAGAGGCTTCACCTGGCCTCCAATAAGGCTGAATTCAACAGCAGTACCGAGTGCTTCAAAAAAAAGCTCCTAATGTCTGCTTTTAACAACTTAGAATTGAAAGTTCCATCATTTCTGTGGCTGGCCTGGATACAGACTACACGGTTGGTCAAGGAGAAGGAGTTGCTTAGAGGCCAAGTCCACTTGGTGAATTAAGTTGTCTGTGTAAGAGTCACAGAAATTTGCCAGCACCACTGAACTCTATCACAATGCAAAAAACAGCACAGCAAGTGCTTCTCTTTCAAAATGTCCCCAGTGTCATTCACATTGCAGGAGGAAATTATTTTGTTGGAGTTCATCTAAATTTTTTAGAAATAGAAATCTGAGCCTTTGCATTTCATTTAATTAAACCTGCTGAGAATATGATCAACTCAATCATACCAAGGTTTTTGAACTGAACAAGTGTGATGAGCGTCAAATAACAACAGATGTCCCTTAAGAACAAGGTTCTAGAACATGAAATGCTGGAAAACATACCATTTGCCTACTTAATAGATTTGATGAAGATCAGAAAACTTGTTACTGTACATTTCAGAACTTTATGATTAAAAAAAACTTAAAAATTCATTAGATTGAAAGCTTTACGACAATAATATTTAAACTGTAAAAGTAACTGAATACTTACACATTTTTAGGGGCTTAAGTAAGCATTTGTAAATAACTTTGTGGTTTGACAGTTTGACAGTGAAGGCGTGATAGCAGAGCCATTCTGCTGCCTCTGAAGGGAACACGCCAGACGCATCTCTGCTACCTAAAGTAACTCCTACAGACAGAATAGGAAGATATTGAAAATTACGTGGATTCAGAAGTACATCTGACCCCTCCCACTTCTTTCTATAAAACCAAAAAGTTGTTTTTTTTGTTTTGTTTTTCCCCACTAAAAGCCTATGCAGCCAATGCAGTGTGCTAGGTCAGCAGAGGACTGCAAAGTGACACATTTTAAGTATCTTTAGGAAGTGAAGTTTAAGAAAAAAAAAAAAGAGTTCTGTAATTCCTCGTAAACAGTCACTATTTTTGATCATTGCACCTTGAGAATGACACAACTGGGATGCACATTCAAGACTTATGTTAAGAAAATAAAATTTATCTTAAAAAAATAAAATTTTAAAAAGGTACTTTGCTGTCATTAACATACTATACCTGGATTTTTCGCTTTCAGGATTAAATAGCAGCATGATGCAGTATCAGAGATGATCCTTAGGAAGAAATAAGGATTGTTCCTAACTTTCTGGTTGAATGGAAGTTGAAGAACACAGGCATGGAATCTGTTAGGAAAAAAAAAAAAAAAAGAGCCTATTTAATCACAAGTCATTTGCTATTTCAAGTGAAATTATGATTACATACCGCATGAACTATATGGTATTTAAAAGCACCAAACAGCCCTTAGCCAAATCAATGCTGTTAGCATGAGAAACCTCTCCTATACATATATTTATGCTGTGTTAGGCTTAAGATGTTTCTTTGCAAAATTTGTGCTGAAGGAAGAGGTTATCTCCCTCAGTAACAGAAATCTGAGTACAACGACTGTCTTAAGCGGAGGGTAAGTTAAACTCACATCTTTATCACTTTCACATCACAAACCATGGAGCCAGAGAACATATGCAAAAGGCATAGAAGAAGGGGATAAAGAAACAGAACCAAACACAACAATAACAAATTCTATTCCTCAGAAAGAGGCCTCAAAACGATGCACTGTTCCACAGATCAAGATCTCCACTCTTCCATCTATTCTATATATGGAAATCAATTCTATGGAAATTAATTGTATTGCATGCTCCCCCTTACACCTTAGTTTGGACATATTTTAAAGCTGTTGGCTTTTTTTTTTTTCCTTTGCTTATAGCTCTGACAATATAACCCTGATTAGGTTGAATATATTGAACAAACACTGATTATTTTTTGGGGGCAATTCCTCAAATATATACATACTCAGACAGCTTATTAAATTAACACAACAAAAGCACAATTGCTTCAAGAAATTCTAAAATACTTAGGATTTGAAGTATTTATCCTTTAAAGATTTTAAACTACTACTGCACTGGATCACAGAGTTTTGAACTGAACCAACCTGCCATGCTGGTAGTACAGTGGAAAATTTTGTAATGGTAATCTGATGTAAAGAACTTTAAGTGTTACTATACCAGCAAACAGAAGTTAACTTTCATTGACTGTGTGCAACATCACAGAAAAACATGAGTTAGTCACAAGTGTTTAAAAGTATTTTACGGTATCAATGGTGTACTAGGCAAGACCAATTACACTTTTTGGATAATAATACAGAGAATGATACAGATGGGGTGATGCAGAACAAGCTGAATTTAAGAAAAAAACTGAAGCATCACTTCCTAAGTACAAGCCTAGCAAAAGAACAACACCTGATGTTTGTAAACAGGGAAATTGTTGTGGTTCAAGCCAGCAGCAGCTGAACACCACACAGCCTCTTAATCACTCCCCCTCCTCCCAGCTGGAACAGGGGAGAAAATCCAAAAAAAAAAAAAGCAGAACTCATGGACTGAGATAGAAGCTAAGACAGAAAAGGAAAATAGAATAAAAATAACAGTAATGACAATTACATACAAAAATTTATAAAAGTATATACAAAACAAGTGATGCACAAAGCAACTGGCTCACCACTCGCTGACTGATGCCCAGCCAGTTGCTGAGCAGCAGCCCCTCCCCTCAGTTTGACAGTTCATATGATGTCATACAGCATGGAATATCCCTTTGGCCAGTTTAGGTCAGCTGCCCTGGTCCTGACCCTTCCCAGACCTCTTGCTGGCAAGGCAGTACCAGCAGTGGAGAAACTAAAATGTCCTTGGCTCTGTACAGCACTGTACAGCAAGAAGTGTAAACATCAGTATTTAGCAGTTTTGTTTTCCCTCTAGAACCAAAACATAGCCTCATACCAGACTCTATGAGGAAGAAAACTTCGGTCCCAGCTAGAAACTAAGACCTCTTATGTTCTTTCTGCGCTAAAACAATGAACAACAGAAACTCTTAACGGACCATCTCTTCGGTCACAAATCAGAGCAAGTACGAAATTGACCTTTCCCTTGTTTAGCATTCAGAAGCTGAGAACAGGCTTAATAAACTCAACCAGAAAACAGTATGAACACAAGCCTATTATCTTCCGTTGTCATCACTTAGGGTTGTGTTAAACAAAAAAAAAAGACTTCTTAGAGCATAAGGATCCTATGGTAACAACATAAGCAACCACCAGGACGTTTGAATAAAGGCACTTCACACCTGTGATGCAGAGTACTACTTGGTCTTTATGCTACTCTTTAGTCCTGGGATCTTCTTTTAACTTCAATTGGCAAAGCGTCACTTAAACACACATAATATAATCCTTTATCCTGAACCTAATAGTATGTAAGAACAGTCTTGAGACACAATATTGTGACTTACTACTGACATTTAACACTGTACGTTTACAGCTTGCATGTTGCTAATCAATTACTGCTGTGTGTCAAGAAAGTGTTGTGAAACATTCAGTTACTGCAAGAGACAGTGACCTACCTGTAAGCCTGAAGTAAAAATATCTTGTAGATGTTAATTAAAACTGTTCTAAGGCTGTTGATCTAGAACAGAACAGAAATAGAACCACAGGAATATTTTTGTGTTACTATATGATTTGTTCAAGTTCAACAGCAAAAGATAATTTAGAGATCTAAAGAAAAAACATTTTATGCTATACTTCCACAATTCCGATCACATACCTAAGCAACAACAGACTCAGAACAAGGCTCAGTCCTGGAAGGTGTGGGGTGAGACCCCACATTTAAGTATATGCCAAGATTTCAAAGTTGTGTATGTTTCAAAATCAACTCTTATGTTAGTACTCAAAACCGTTTAATGCTGTCACTCAAAATATTTACAAACATCCATTTCCATGGTCCTACCTGTAAATCAAGAAGCAAAGGATGGCATTTCAGTTTGAGGACTGCAGTCAATTTGTACTTCATGTTTTTCCCAGCTGTTTTGCTTGAATTGAAGGAAAGACTCGATCTGATAGAAGTAAGGTTATAACTAGACAAAAAAGAGGTTATAAATAGATTAGAAAAAAAATAATTAGAGTCTGTGCGCTAATAGACTAAATTAAATTCTGTGAAGTGAGGCTCATTTAACTTCTTATCTCACAGAGACTGCCTGTAAATCAATGAGCCAAGAGCAAGAATATGACTATAAAAAAATCCACATCATAAACAGACTGGTAAGACTATTATCTAGGGAATTACTTCAGTACCTCAGAGCAGACCAATCTCCACTGTTATTTAGAACACCACCATTACCACCACCACCCTTTAAACTTCATACTTCTAAAACATGTGGTCTAGCTGGACCATTATTACTGACTTCAGCAAAAACCAGAGTTATACGCCGTGATCCATGCGAGCAGAAGCTTACTTTACCCTGGCCAAACAGCCTTTGTGCTGCAATTACTTAAGTCAAGTTTATCAGAAGCAAGGAGACTCCCATAACAAACAGCTTCCAAATTCTGTTAAGTGCCTCCCAGAGCAGGAGCACCAATGTCATCAGTAACAGAAACTTGGTTTTATAAAAACTTCTAGCAAATATACCTCTTTGGCCATACATTTTAGTCTTCTGCTGTTAAAAAAGTCACACAAATTCCTCTTTCTCATGCCACAGTAACTGATCAAACTTCTCTTTTGGAAGACTACTGAAGAACTTCACCACTCTGACAACGCAAATCTTACTCTTTAATTTCTCACTTGAATGCGTTCATGGGCTGTTTGTACTCAATATGGTCAAAATCACAGCAATATTATCTTTCAGTTAAAACAGAGGTTTTTTTTTTTTTTGTTAATCTTCAAGAAACGTCTAACGGCATCTCTAGGAGTCCCTGTAAAGGGTCCATAAAGCTTTTCAGCAGGATGCATTCTGAGTTTTACACTGCTTCAGTCAAACTGCTTCGCACATACACCTATGTTGCTGGTTTAAAAATGAGTTACTTGTTTGCTATGTTAACATCCATTTCATCAGAGGAAACACCTCTGGTGCTGAAAGGGCTACTAGTCCCTCTAGCGTATACAAAATGAATCCCAACCTGTAGTTCATGCAATACTACTTATTTTAGAAAGAATAATACTTGCAACACGTGTCCAGAACAGTAAATGCACTTATACATGGTGAAAGAAGCTGAACAGAAGTGATCAAATACAATTTCTTGGAAAGCATGTAGTCACCATATGGCACATGACTTCTGTCAACTCGTGACTTCTGTCATATTTGATGGCATAAAAATGTATGTGCATTCCACCAAGATGGAATGAAGAAAACAACAGGCTGCACAGCAGAAAAAAAGTTTAAATTGCTGTTTAAGATACAGAAATGTAAAATTTATTTTGCAATTAATTCAACTACACTATTAACAAGACAAGACACTCTTGTGTTTTTCACACTGTGTATAAAATACTGTAAAGCTGATGCTGGAATACACAACTATTTACCTGGAGTAATCACAGTAAACCTCAAGGGTCTGTACATCCAATAATAAACCACACCACGGGATCAAGCGACAATTTGGCAGCTGTTTGAACTTGGAACATTCTGGGATATCATCAACAGCAAAATTCACCACGGTCTTCTTGGCATTTATTAAAAAGCCATACTCAGGAATACCTGTTGCTAGAATCCTAAAACAGATACAAACACAGTTACCATAAGCCCCTTTAAGAAAAGAAAAACAAACAAACAAAAAAGCCCCACCATGCTGCATACAATCTTGCACAACAGGACAGAAACTCAAGAATAAACACAGCCAGCTCTTTAGACTAATGAACACAGCTAGAAATACACAAAACCAAAGTTACTGTGGGTAAATAAATAAAAAGCTTAAAGATATGAGGAGAGTGGAGAAGAAAAGCTCTAACAGTCAATGCAAATGAAAAGCCACTAAATATTTGAGACAGGCTGCATAAACCACACTCACAGAAACCACTGGAAAAAGACAGATGAAGAGTTACTGTTTCTGAAAGTTCATGACAACAAGGAGAATCCAGGTAACAGGAAACTCATTATTCTGATGAGCAACCTTTAACTTTCTTCATGAAGTTTTCCCTAAGTATCTCTTTATTGCCAGTAGGCCTGCTGATTACCTACCACACACTGGGTCAGCAGTATCATCTCATGGACAAGCAGCAGTTTGTCTTATTTGGTGATTTATTCATGTGCAGGCTTCATGCTTTTAAAAGGGGAAAGGAAGAGGTAGACTCTTATTGTTGGGAAGTAATAGTCATAACACTGTCTCCTCAGAATGAATTTCTTGAGTCCCCCAGTTCTAACACTACATTAGAAGATCTGCTACTATTTCCTTTGTCGCTGAGAGTTTGCGGGAGCTATGAGCAGATCCAGAAAGAGGTTCTTCCACAGAAGAGGCTATGTGTCCACAGAAATGCAACACAGCTTGTGAAGAAACTGACCCAGAACATAAAGATGCTGATAACTTTGAAGTGCAAGTAGGAGAATATCTCCAGTGCTAACATGAGTGACTGCAGTGCTAATGTGAGTGACATGTTGAAAAGCTATTACAGAGATTAATGGCTTGGAGGCATCCCCATCCTATTAGTTTGACTTATTTCCAGGAACATAGATGCACACATGCCCAGAAATTTCTGTTTGTTGAAAAGGAACTGAGGACAAATGTAGTCTTCAAAGTAGATTCTTTCACTATTTAGTGCAATTAGAGCTTCCAACTGTACTTATTGATTTCCCCATTACACTGCAGGGCCACAACAGAATTGTATCTTTCTGACTATGAAAAGCACGATGCAACTGACTGCACTGCAGATGCTAAGTTTTCCTTTAGGACCTCTCAACTAGATCCCTTGAAGGAAAACAAACAACAAAAAACCTCTGGATACTGACTGTATGTTCAGATCCACAGTAACCAGGCATCTCTTACAAAGGCCCATTTTAAGGATGCAAATAAATCATCTTTAAAATTTGAGGGAAAATGGTCATAAAAGGAAACTGTTAGCTGCTATGGTTTGGTCTACATTACTCATTGCTGCCAGAAGTTCCATCAAGGTTAGGAGCTAAGTCCAGAATTTAAATCTAAGGAGGAATCCCTGACCATTTGAGCTGCAACAAGTTTTCAGTTGGTTGTCAAAAACATAGCTATTAGATTCTTCCTAGGCACAGGCTACCAGCAAAGACTCCAAAACAATCCTTGATAAGTACTCCATAAAACCAAGCACACCTACACATACAAGAATGTATAAAGGAGATCAAAGTGAATGACCTAGAAGGTGTTAATGCTTATTACTTTAAAGATTATCTTTAATATCGTACCTTAGAAAAGTTCTTGCCTGTGTTAAATGTGGTGTAACCAGCAAGAAGTCATCAATAAGACGTATTAGGATCCTGTAATCAAGAAGAGTATGACATTAAAGTCGTGGTTATATAATTCTTACAAATCTTAGTCATACTTTTGAGAGCAATAATCTGCCCATTTTAATTCACAAGAAGGTAGAGGTTAAGATAATTTCCATATCAGGTCTCATGAAGAAATTCTCAGCTCTGCTTTTCCTAAAAAAGGAATTGGGGGGAAAAAAAAAAAAAGAAAAGAAAAGAAAGCAAAGAGGCTGGCTACATGAAACATGACAGCAGTTTCCAGCACACAAGCTGCTCCACACTAGCTTCTTGCCCATAGCATTTTACACCCTTCGAATGGAGACTTGCAGTACCCTAGACTACAAGGCATGAAGGTCTAGTAGCAGGTAGACAGGCAGATGTGAGACACTTGGTGTGCTCTGTCTTCACTTAACATGTAGTAATTTGTGAAGCTGCAACTTGAATGTAAAACAGGCAGACAAAAGTCTGCCACTTTAAAGGCTGGTATTTTCTTTCTCAATAGAATGCATGCCCCAAGCTTGCCCATATGTTTCCAATAAATCCCACCTAACAGACAGATCATAGAGAGGAAGCTCTGTCCAGTCTCCTCTTTAAAGCAGGAGTATGCCATCACCGTGATCAGGTCAGATATACCTTTGTCTATCCAAAAGCCAGTTGGTTTTTTTGCTGTTTTTCAGTTGTTACTTTGTTTGTTGAGGGGGCAGGGAGGTATTACACTTAAAGGCCAAATGAAGCCTTCAAAATCATTCAACAGACACTTATGTAATATTCTAAAACCTGCATCACATAAAAACAGCTGCTGCATAAAAAGTGCATTTTCGGGAACCGTGGTTTCTTAACTTCAGCATGTACAAACAGCATCCTTTAAAAGCAAAAGGTAGCTTTTCAGAATCACAGCATCACAGCATCCTAATGCTTATGAAAAAGAACTGTATTACTTGTGTAGGAAGATGTTTAATATTCTGAGGCTTTCCATTACCCAGTGAGCCTCCCAAGAAGAGACACTGGACTGATGCACTTACCCAGAGTACCTCTACACACCTCTTTTATCTTGCCTAGGACAGAATCCACAGGAATGGAGAGATGGGTGAACAGGGACAAGCTTCAGGGGACTCACCAATGCCCAGCTCATGCCTAAAATCTGAGATTCACCTGGGGATCAATCCGTACAGAGGCAAAAGGGATGCTGTATTTCTTATTGCTAATCAAGAGGCAGAGTTTTCACCATGCAAATATTCAGTAAAGCTCCTAAGAACCAAGGCAGAAGTATGGCTCAGAAAATACACTAAGAGGCACACAGGGCTTCTAACTAGAACCAATGTGCCTTTAAAGTATCCCTAAACACTGCGCTCTTTGTAAGTAGTCTCCCATACAGATCTAGGAAAACTCTTCATCTCTTTTCTTCCCAAAACAGTTACAGTTACAGTGACACTAAAGCTGCAGAGATCTTTGTGTGCACCACGCTTCTTGCTGAAGAGCTGGAAATCCTTGAAATTCAAAATTAAACTTAAGAGAATATATATATGCTACACATTATGCACTACTCTTACAGAGTACACAACAAAAAGCATCCAAATCTTCCTACCCATCCTCCTGTATCCCAGAGAGCAATTTGTTTTCCATGTCTCCATAGCATAAGCTGCAAAGTAAGGTTGACAAAATGGAGCCCTGTGGAATTCCAGAGCACTGTACGTAGTACCTAGAAAAAGAACAGAAGAGAAAAATCAAAACATGCAACAAGATTTCAATATCCATTAAACATACACATTTCAATAATAAATACCCCAAAAGCTTGCTAGTTAACCTTACCTAATTTTTTTCTATCCTCTAAGAACGTAGGTGTGGCTCCAAAAGTTTCAAGTTCAGCAGCGGGAAAAAAAAACCACCAAAACACACTAAAACATGTTTTCCATTCTCATTAAGAAACTCCAACAGACAACTATCATTAAATGAAAGGAATTTATAACTGATCTCAAACCTTTAAAAAAGGAGCCATACCTCATACAGGTTTTGTAATGCTTTGTTACTTCTTGCATCATTTTAAAACAAGTGTTCTTGTACAAGAAATGTAGATTCCGTATGACAAATCTTTCTAACCATACATTTATTTTTCGTTATCATCCAAACAGTTCCTAGCAAGTACTCACTAAAAATCCATAGCCTGAAACTCATAACATTCACCTACAGCAGAAATTGAATTCAGATAGATTCTGAAATGGAGAAGTCCTACCTTTTCTCATAAGCAGCAGACATCTGCACTAAATTCAAATACAAAATTCAACACTCTCAAATCCTGTTAAGTTTTCTGAAAAACACTTGTTTTAGACACACAGGACAGAGTAAAAACATTTAACTATATAATTTAAATCAGGTTGTTTGATGTTACTTATGCTATTACACCATGATATAGTCAAGGAAAATACTTCCCTGTTTGTTTGCATCCTTGTTTTTTTGTTTTGTTAGTTTTTTAAACAAATAAATAACACTCTTCACTTCTAGGGAAATTAGCAATGGTTTAGCCTGATAAAACTTGTGATCTGGTTTTCTACATCCCAGCTAGCTTTTTTATGACTTTTACTGTAAACTGCACTTATTTCCTCATTTAACTGCTCTGATGGTTAACGCTAGAAAAACCTACAAATGCTCTTCTATTTGCCTCCTTGAAACCTTTTTTCCCCTCCCTCAGTCCTGTGAGTTTAACTACTCTAAAATAAAGTTAGCTTTTCAACAGCAAGAACCTATTCCTCCTAATGTACCTCACTGAATTCAGAAATAAAGATCATTTTAGTACTTAGTTTCTAGACTTGGTACACATTTGCCACCTAGAGGCAAAACGTAAATAGCCGACCAGCATTTATAGCAATGCAAGGAATTTTCATTTCATTCTCCTCTGTAACAGCCAATTCCTAATTCTGGAGCTGCCAGTCATTTTAATTCTTTTTACTACCTTGTATTTTTATTGTAACTTGCCAAATAGCAAGGCCATGCAGAAAAGGTTTTGTTTTGTACTACAGACTAACAAGGCTTTAGCATGGTTGCTTGGATGATCCCTTGCTTTTGGTCACCTCTGTGGATCTCAAGATTTTAAAGTATGTTTCTTTTGAACTACATCTGCAGTTTTAAATGAAGTTTATGTATTTACAGAATGATGCAGTATGTGTGTAATTAGCATCCTCAATGTAAATTGATCCAAACCCTTGATGATTTTCTCAAATTTAAATTAAATTGAAAAACAGATTTCAAATTAACATGATATAAAAATCTTCAAAAGACAGCTTTCAAAATCTTCAAAAGACAGCTTTCAAAAATTCTGAGACAGTTAAAAGTATCCTGTTAAGCAGAAGAACAAACAAAAACACCAAACAAACAAACAAAAAACCCACACTCTGAAGAAATTATTTATTACCTGCGCCCAATCTCCAGGATGTTACTACGTAACATTTGAATGAAAAAAGCAAACAGGCTGGAACTGTTCTCATTAAAAGTTAAGCACTAGAAATGGGATGAAACAAAAGAAGATTTGTACTTCAGAAATGTGCTGAAACTAAAAACATAGTATAATCTGAAAATACACATTTTAGCTTACCTGAAGAATTAGACTGTAATAGTTTAGTTACAACCTCTAGGGTAAGAGGCAAAGCAAACATCTAAAATTAAGATCTGAATATACACCCTAGAAAGCAGCTCACATCCAAGAAATGAAAAATTGAGTTCTTTTTTAGGTTTTACTTTAGGATAAAAAGTTTTGATTAGTGTTACACTGGAAAATAATAAATTATAACATTATATAACAAATATAAAACACTTTTTAACGTGGTTAATTATTATATTGGCTTGTTACAAGTTATGATACCTCCCTCTTTTGCTCACATGTTATCCTGAGGGTCATCCTTTTAACTTTATATTCTTTATAATTCTCCAAGTACAGATAACACTTGTGTCAATTCTGCTACAAAATACATTCCTTGCCCCCATCATACCAATGACTCCATGCATGAGAGACCACACAATATTTATGAAGACTTTTGTGTCAAAAACATGTAATAGAAGTTTCATTTAGAGCAGTTTACATCCCCTTAACAATGGCTTCACAAGAACTAAAGCAAAATGCTTTATCCTGGACTTGTGCATCACCCCCACTGCATATATTATCCCTATGTAGATGTACACAATCACTTGACTTGTATGTTAGAATCAAAAATGATCCTACTTCAAATTTCTCCTTTAACATGCAAAATATGCTCAAATATATTCAAAACTATATATATTCATAACTCTCTCTATATATATTCATAACTCAATAAATTCAAAAATATTTCAAAATTCTCTACTGACGTGAAAAAAAACTGTAAGAGAAGTAGCCTATGAGGAAGATGCCTCCCTGGTAATCTGTAGCTTAGGATCTTGTAGGTTATCATGGAACACAGGGATGCGAAGCAATAAAACTGACTAGGCACATCATCTACGCTTTTCTCTGTCATGCTCCTTTTACTGAAGTAAGTCTTAAGAACAAACATTTGGAATTAATACAGTTCTCTGAAACACGAGATAAAACAACAGAAGGAGGATGTTTACTTCTTACAATAGTGCTAGCTGGAACAAAATTTTGAATTTACATAATTTTCATCCATATTTCAACATAGAAAGTAAGGAATCTCTTCAAACAAAAAAGCAGAGTTGATCTTGTTTTGTAGCGCACTAACTCCTGTGAATAAAAGTTCACTCTCAGCAACCTTGTCAGGTAATCATTAAAATAAGTTGATTTCTTTTAAGTCATTTTTCTATAAAGTGAAGCTTTCTATTCAAAATGCTGTATCTGTTCCTCTAGTTACTTAGTTTAGAACACATTTTTCACATTCTTAGTTCTGCACATTTTGGACATAGCACACGTTGAAGCGCTTTCCTACTTCACTTGAAAACTGTTGCAATAAATAATGGAATTCATTGGGAAAGATAAAAAGAGAACATTCATTCAAATGAAAATCTAAGATACCAATGAGAAAACGTAGAAGTCTATAACAGCATACATCAAAGTTCTCACTTGAGGCACTACTTCCTCTGAAAGCCTGCTAGAAACACCAAATAAAAGATCACAAAAATTCTAAGGTGCTGAGTAACTAGAAGACAGGTGGTATCATATAACATGTGCACTCATTAAAACAAACAAACAAACAAAAAAAACCCCAATCCTCATCTACTTCTGTAGCTTTCTCTTTCAGTTGAAAAGAAGCCCCCTAATATTTACCTGTTCAACTACTATTGCATTTCGCAATGAGGTATTCTCCTGAAGCTTGGACACAAACTGCTTCATTTCTGGAATAAAATCCTTGAAAGTAGAAACCTGTACATTAAGCATAAAAAAAATAAAAATAAATCACAATAGCAGTAGAATACTCAATAGTAGACTGAATTTATTCAGTGAAAGGGCCAGTTTTACTGCATTATTTTAGTCCAAATAAATGTGCTACTGTTAAAATGAAACTTCACCCTCACGTATGTCTATTTCCACAACACATTTACCTTTATCCTTCCTAACACTGCACTGCAGAGTAAAAATGAGCTTTGCTCGCTCCAGGAACATTCCAACACTAATAAAATGAAAGTTTTATGAATTATCTAATTCAAATTTAGACGCAAAAAAGCTATAAGCAAATATATTCCTTAGACAGAAATATATTAACAGCAGCAACTACAAGAAATAAGCAAGTCATACATGTCTCCTATAGAGCTTCCTGGCTTTTCCACTCGGGGTGATCATAATCACTGCGTAGCACCGTATGCAGTAGACATTTCGCTCCTCAGGTTTTAGGACCCGTGAGATCACTTCCACAAGTTTATTGTGAGGAATGGTATCAAAAGCCCTGGACACATCACCCTGAAACAGAACAAATATCTTCCATTATGTTCCATACCTTATGTTCCAATATCTTCCATATTCATCACTATCACCATAAATACTGCGACAGTATGGGGGGAAAAAGTACTGTTGTAGTATATAAACAAAGGAGTGAAATTACATTATTTATTCCAATTTGTGAAAAGCAAACTCACTAATGACTGAGGAAAGGTTCTTCATATAAGCAATGAGTTTTCCTTGCAGGGGATAATCAAACCACCAGCTGAAGTACAATCCTTGTTACTAGCAGAAGATGGTATGGTGGCCCCCACATTCATCTGTACTGTGTAGCACTTCTGTTCATGATCAGACACTAGCAGATGCAAAAAGTGGCACATTGCCACCAGTCGCATACGCAGCCTTAAATCTTACATTTAACTAGAGTTTATTGCTGACATTTTTATGTGTTTAATTATTTTAAGAAGCTTTCCTCTATATAATTATGATCATGACATCTTAGACTTTTGGAAAGCTGTAAACCTGGATGTTTTGCCTTTTCCCAATCTTGTATTACAATCTTAACTTTGTTTTTTTGTCATAGTCACAACTCAAGGCCTTCTGAAGAAGCAAAAGCTTTAAAAGAACTGCGGCAATGACACAATTCTTCAGCTTGAAAGGTAAGACAATCACTGAAAATAATTTTGGGACATGACAACTGACATATGAGAGCATGGGGTAGGAGCCCCACTGTATTATATATAATCTATATACTTTTTTATATAAATCACCCCAAATGCAAAGCTATTCAACTTTCATTGTTTCAGTGTAGTGTCTGCTAGTCATTATTTAACACACAAGAAAATACTCCTACAAACAATGAGACTTTACAATAACTCAAAGTGGGAGAATAAATTTGTTGAGCATAAATTATAGTTCAGGTGTTTATTTTCAAGAGACACTGATGATGTAGAGATAGAAGAAACCTATTTAATGAAAAGACACTGGATTTATCCAGATGCACGTAGGACTTTTTTCCTGTTTTTAATTTGGGAAAATGATCCTACAAGCCTATTCATGTTTTCGTCCCACTGTTTGTTATACCCATGTAAATGTAACTGCAGAAACACAGTATGTGTCAAGAAGTAAGAGCTGTTCCACGACAGAACAACGAGCAAAAATATCAAAGTAAAGAAAGCATTATTTCATGAAAAGCAGACTAACAAACAAACCAGTCTATATTAGGTATGCACAAAAAACAACTTTGAAAAAGAAATAATTAGGTGCTTAATTCACAGCCATAAAAGATCTGCAGTAGGCATCTTTGAAAAGTTAGCCTGAATCCAGGATTAGAACAGGCATACCTTTACAAAGTAGAAGTGAGGCATCTCACCACCCGATGCAAGAACTTTTGTAACAAACTTCTTCCATTTCTTGTAGATATCATCTTTCCCAAACACTGAAGAGCCAACGATACTCGTGTTCGTAGTTCGTTCATAATTTAACACACCAAACAGATTTTTTAGTTGAGTGTTATAGCGCTGGATCTAAAGAGACCAAAGAGAATCACCCTAAAGTAGGCTGAAACATACTAAATGCAATACTTAAGTTTCTCATTTAGATGAAATAGATGAGAGGAAAATTGTGTATTTGCTGTACTTTTTTAGTCAAATAAAGTTTTCAGAAAGCATGCATAAGCTGCAGTAACTTCTGGGATGTGAGAAAACAGCTTTGAAGACACCAACCTAGGTGTCACAGTCATGGACACTGACAGACTTGAGCAAATAAAACCACCAGCAGTTATAGGGTAACTTCTCTTAAATATCACTCAGCCTCTCTGCTTAAGATTATCTCTACTGCAACAAGAAATAACAACATGTGTCTGAGACTTTAAGCTAAATCCAGCTGCATCATCAGTTGACCCTCTGAAGATAATTTATGCAAAGATTTACTTTAGTGAGCACTTAACTCTCTTGGCTATGGGAATAGTGAAGTAGGGCAGTGGCAGTGAAGTCCTGCAGGTTGATCAGCATTGTTAACATCTTTAGGGGAAAAAAAAATATCTGACTACAAAAGAATGTTGAAAGAGCAAGCCATAGTACTAAAGCAAACAAACTGCACATGTACCATAGTAATGAATCAGTTCAGAACTTTGGAGAAATCCTCCAAAATGCATACATAGAAGTCTAAACAGTTTCTTACTCTAAATGTGATTATTACTCTACTGTGATCTACACTGAGGATAAACTCAGAATTGGACTCATTTCACCATGTTTTTTGCAGCAAAGGTTGAGAGATGCCCACGAGCCAGAAGATGAGTTGCCGGGTGCTTGAGAGACTATCTCTGGCAATTCACCGGGACACGTTCCACTTTTTAGCTACAAAAGCTGGCAAAGTCTACCCCTACAGTTTCAGACTGGTTTTCAAACTTCAAAACTTGGAACACTGTCAGACACAGAAAGAATCTGAAGATGGCCTTCTTCCTACAATTTAAATGCCTGGAGGAACTGCAGAGCAGAGACAAGCTGCATAACTGAACAAGATGAAAAGCTGGAACAGACTGCCGGATAAAAGGCAGTGCAAAAACAGAGCAGCCATGCAAGTTGAGGGAGGGAAAAAGGAAAGGAGGGAAAGAAGGAAGGAAAAAAAATAAAATAAACATTACTTCCATTAGGTTGTAAGCCCCAAGTTCTTGAATAACAGTTTTGCAAGACGCTTTCTGTGTCTGACTGCTATCTCAGAAGAGAGGTAATGCTACTGCTACCTTTCACGGATTTATGAAAATCATTAGCTACTCTTTACGATGCTCTCTCAGTTTTGACAGATGAGGTCTTTCCACAAACAGCTGAAGACCTCGGTTGTTTGCCAGCACTCATCAACAGGAGTGCTCTCACTTTCAAGGAGCCATATATCTTCCCCTTCAGTTCCAGAGCAGCCCAGTTAGCTGAAGCCACTTGGCCAGCTACCATGGCTGACTTTGAACCTTCATCGCTCTCCCTGCATTCAGGTCTTGAGCCATCCTTTATGTCAATACGTTATAGGAGCAATAGAACCTTTTAAAGCAGTGCAGCTATTTCCAGATTAACTGTGTGCATACTCTCAAGTCTGACAGGACCACAGCCACAGAACGACTAGATGAAAGTAACACTTCAGAACAGCTTTTAGTTGATGTCCTGTAAATGTGGTATGGGATCACACATTGAACCATCAGTATTAGGAAGCTGTTGAACTCTGACCCATTTGGAGAGCATTTCATCTTGTGCTCTAATTGGGACTCAGCCTTAAGGAAAAACAATTTATTTAGTCACGGTAGATGGTGAAACTGGGCTCCCACTAAATCCTGCAGTTAACTAGCCTGTTAAATGGATTATTGTATGCACTGTGTTAACGTCTTCGTTTCCACACTGCAGTAATTCCCAGCTTAATTCCTATCTCCTCACTATGTCTGATGCTTCCTCATCCTTCTCAGGCCTTCTTCTGTAACACATGTGGTTCACTGCTGTTTGGTCTGATAACTAGACAGGATCACCTGGGCTGACTTGGCACAACAACTAGCCCATGGACACGCACAATCAGTATTCAGGTAAATCCCAACAGGCCTGACTTACCTGTCCCTCACACTCCAGTGTACTAAATAAATAGGACATTAATGGCTTTAAATTAAAAAAAGGGGAGATTTAGGTTACATGTTAGGAAGAAATTATTTACCCAGAGGGTGGTGAGGCGCTGTCACAGCTGCCCAGAGAGCTGTGGGTGCCCCAACCTTGGAGGCGCTCAAGGCCAGGTTGGATGGGCCCTGGGCAGCCTGATCTGGTAGGTGGCAGCTCTGCCCACAGCAGGGGGTTGGGGCTGGGTGGGCTTTAAGGTCCCTTCCAACTTAAGCCATTCCATGGTAATTCTGAATACCAAGTACTTAGTGTCTTTGACTTTTTCATCCTTCCACCCCCAGGGATGGCCAACATCCACCACAATCGGGATCAATTAGCAAGGCTGAGGGAAATGGATGGAAGGAGGAGAGAAAGAAAGCATGATTACCAGACATCCCATGCCACTGTATTAGACTATAAGACAGGCTTACAAACCGATGTAGTTCAGCAATTGGAGGCTAGTGACAATTAAGCACCGGAAGGGAGAAGCTACGCTAAGTTGCGAAGGGTAGGTGCATTCAGTCCTTCGATTCTAATGTTTCAGTTCAACACTTTACAACTACTTTCTTCCAACCATAAAACCTCACTCACTTTATCAGCTGCCTACATCAAGTCCACACAAAACAATAAGGAAAACAAAAACCTTCTTTTCTCTGCTTTCCTTGCTGAGTTTCTGTGCTTCTACAAGACGGTTCAGTTTCACTATGGGTCTTAAACCATTCATTTTGGGAATGAACCGGAGCCTCGATGCCATAGGAAATCTTTTTTTTTGACGGATCACCTCCATCTCCTCTGAAGATAAAGGACGTAGACATACTTTGGCAAAATGGTTTCTAAAACATAAATACATATTGAGTGTAAGCAACAGGAAATGCAGTAAGTTAAAATACTTCATCTCTTACTGTATTTGAATCCAGATATTTTACTAAACAGATAATTACAAATACTACTCTCTACAGAAGCTGACATGGAAACGTGAATTTCAGAACAATCCCACGGTTTCAGAACTCCACATTTCAGAACAATACCAATGACAATGTAAAACAACAATAAAAGAGCATATATTTCTCCCTGATGTAAACTAATGTAATGAAAAAGATTAACACAAACAAGAATCTAACCATAGGTTAGCCAAGTATATTTGAACATTATGAATTTTTTTTTTTTTAATCAAACAACAGGAAGTTCAACAATATATCTTTCCATCTTCTGAAACCATGAAAAAACAAAGCTGAATAGGACTTTCTTAAAACTGTGTTAAGAAAGACTCAGGAAGGATTTATACAGTGGAATGGGCTGTTCTACTCCCAACATTTAGGGGAGCTACTACCTATTAAAAAGCATAGTGAACAGAGATACCAGAATATGTACAAAACATAAGGGCATTTGAGCATGAAAATAATCGGTCTGATGAGCAGCAGTCAGCTAAAGTAAACATTAGAAAATAGTGAAGAATGGAAGGCTCCTAAATGACAGATTCATCTTAGTGGGAAATGGGCTTCCCCCTCACAGCCACCTTCTCAGGATTTACAGTTCAGCATAGGTTAGTCCAAATCAAAACTCTTCCATTTAATAATAAGGCAGGAAAAGGAGGTGGCACACAGACCTTACTTTTACTTAAGATGGTGAAAATGCCCTACCTGCAACATAAAGGACCTGGATCACTGTCCTACGCTGCTTGTATTGTTAGGAAAGAAAAAAATTGTAATTCCATAAAGCCCTACAGCGCTTAAGATACTCCCCCTGGAAAGTAAAATAAGACAATTCATTTGAGAACAAGGGCTGCAAATCTAAATTTGCATTCAGATTTTTGATATCCCACACAAGCCAGCAGGCTGGTTTAGCAAAAGGAAGCCAGGGTATTACAAAAGGCAGATGGTGAAAACCTGGCCAGCATGCTCTAGGAGACCTCCGAGAAGCCAAGCATGCAGACAAGAGACACACAAGTATTTATCTTGTGCATGCCAACACAACCCTCATATAAGCCAACCATCCAGCTGCTCAGGACTGTCAGGGTCCAAGCGATACAGTACATGCCAAGCAGAAGATAGAGGTATCCTGGGCCAGTAAGTAGAGCAAGTGTTTTGAGAAATTACATTCAAGCCTGGAATTAAATTGCTAAAGTACAGCTGAAGGGACAGATCATGTTTTCACAGCTAGAGAGCACTGTCATTTATTATGACTTAACTTCTTTCCTAAACCTATAGAACTTCATGTATGTACTGTAGCATTAGCTGGAATACCAAGATAAGACAAAGAACTCCAGCTCATCAGAAACAACCCAGTCAAACCTCTATCTCTTTGCAGTTCACATTTAAGACACTAGAAGGGAAAGAAAACAAACAAACAAAAAAACCCACCACTAACAAAAAACAAAAAAACAACTCACACTATTCTAAAAATATTACTTTCTCTGAACGTGAAGAAAAAGACAACTCATCAGCAGATCTTCATCATTACTGCCTCTGTCCAGTTGTGGAATTTGACATCACTTTCCCTGCCGCAACACTCATTGCTTATTTCATGGCATATATAGCAGTGCTGATGATTTTGAACATGCACTAATCTAGTGGCCACTGAACCATCTTGCCCTCAATCATACCCACAGCGCTGCTACACAGTGAACCTAGCAGGAATTTGAGTGCAAGGTCTGGCAATAGGTCCCCATGAAAACAAGTGCTGTCACTGTGACAGGGTATATACCATCTTTTCAAAAAAAATGCATTCCATGGGCCAGGTAACTTGAACCAATTGTATCATGAAATACTGAACTTTTCTTTAAAAAAAAAGAAAAAAAGATTAAGTGCTGTTTTTAATTTGGGGGTATGAAGTTTGGTATAGCTTCAAAAATTAACAGAAAGTTGTCTGCATGCAAAATGACTACAAGACTTGATCCAGAATGATGAGAAATCAAATTCAAGTCCTCTGTCAGATCCCTTGCCTGTATCCTGGAGTGGGATTCTGCACAGGAAGATTTACCCACACGTACAGTTCCTCAAGATAGGGATTTACTCCCTAAGGACAATGCAGTGCAAAGGCAAGTTCACGAGCGAAGCCCTCATCTGCTCAGCCCATCCTCTTTAATCCATTCCCTCTCCCCCAGAAAAGGATGTAAAGAGTGGGAAGGCATCAGTGGCTACATTAGCTGTGAACACTTCCCTGCGAGCCAGCTCATAGCAATCACCATGAGCAGCTCCAGCTGCAGAGGAACAAGGACCAGGGCAGCTGCAGAGCAGCCGTGAGGGCAACAATGGAGGCCACCAGATACTCTTCCTCCAGGGAAGGCAGAGGCAGCTCAGCAGCCTGTGGCACTGATTCACCAACAGCAACTGAACGCTCTGCCTGGTAAAGAGGGGATGGTGCCCAGAGAGCCTAGAAACAGCCAGCCCTCAACAGCTGTTTCCCAGCATCTCTAAATCCCCATTTCTCTCCTCCCATGTGAAACAGGCAGCTTGCCACCTGCGTGAATACAGTAAAATGGATTAGGAGGAGGTTTCACATTACACAGCACACTCTAAAAAGCAGAGTGCTGAAAGCCCTACCTATGTGAGTGAAACTTCTGTGCAGTAAAGGTCTGCATAGCTATGCACCCCATAGCCAACAGCAAACATTCTGTCCTCAGAGTGCTGTTGGCAAGCACCTGCTTCCCTGAGATGCTGCTCCAGCTGACAGTAACCTGCATTGCAGGGACATCCTGAAGGAAAAGGTGAGAAGGGACTTCCTGCACACTAGAAATGCTTGGGGAAGAAAAAGGAAGAAATGGCATCAGCATAAATTAAGGTCCTTTGAGCTCAAAGCACCTGAGGGTACACTGGGGTTTTATGGAGGAAATTGGCAACAGGGAAGAAATGGCTAAAGCCAAAACTGCTTGCTTTCTTTTAATTGTGCACCCCATTAAAAACAGCATTACAACTAAAATTCAGTACTTGATGATACTTCACACACACACACAAAGTTAGTCTTTGACGTCCACTAAAACTACATAACTAAAGACTAATACTGTTAGTTTGCAGACGTAACAAAGCATTCCAGATTGAAAAACTGTATTCTGCTACTGTTATTTAAATTGCTTAATCTGGGCTACAACTGCAAACAGGACCAAGGATCCATTAAGTGCAAACACACACAGAAGACAGCTGCACAGGAGAGAAATCAGTACTAACTTCTGGGAGCACGGAGGGTATACAAGAATTAAAAAAAAATCATATACAAAATGGGAGATAACAGACTCCCACAAATGTAAAAGATGCACTATTTAAAATGGCAATTAGAACATAAGACATCAACCGTACAGATTTTGCAGTTCCAAAGCTCTCTTGGACACCAGCAATTTATAATGGAAACCCAAAAGATGTGAGCTACAGATGTGCGTATAATATTGTTCATTAAAAATGCCCTTGGATTTTTCATTCTTTTTCTCATTTAATAGCTTGAAGTTTGATCTTAAGTGTGCTACCTTAACCACTTGCATGCATTTCTCAAGAACAAAAAAAAAAAAAAAAAAAAACGCACAGGGGGTTNAAAAAAAAAAAAAAAAAGCCGCATGGAGTTCCACAGCTGCAGTAAAGAATGATCTGTAGCTTTTAACATCTTCACTCCTATAGGAAAATAGAGAAATCCCCACAAGGCTACACAAGGCTCAATTTATCAATAGAGTATTATAACATTTCAAGCAGAGTTCAAAAACTTTGTTTTTTAATTGAAGCACTGAAAGTATTCAGTATTTTTTAAGTAAGCTTTCCCAAGTTTACTTTGGAATTCTGCCACTAGGATTTACTGATTGTCAAAAGATTTAAAAGTTTGACTTATCAAAACAAAATCCTCCTCAGAATGGTTATTATTGCAAAGGTTTCTGTTCTCCTACCAAATTAAAATGTGAACCAGTTTTCTCACACAAAACATATCTGAATTAACAAACCATGTGCACCCCTATCACAGACTGATTTCCTTTTGGAAAATTAAGCAAATGAAAGGAGGCTATAGGGGCAATAAATGAAAGCAGAATTACAACTTCACACTATAAAACATGAGATTTTCATACATTTCATTCATGTTTAACTGTTTTTTTTTTTTTAAATATTACCTAATTCCAATGTTCTGTAACTTGCCCCAGATAAACTTTCGGTAGTAGAAAAGCATGTTTTTCTGGAACATGGTCTCGGTGATATAGAAAAACGATCTGAGCAACTCGGTAACATAGGTATCCATCAGCCAGTATAGGAATTTTGCCAAAATTTCTTCACGGTAACAATGTTCATAGGCAGGAACAAAGTGATTACCTTCAATAAACAATTGAAATGTCGTTATGGTGAATGTCAACTTCTTGCATTAGTAAAAAGCAGAAGAAACAAACAAATCATACATAACATTTTTTTTTAGCCTGAAGTTAATGAAAAGGGGGAAAAAAAATAAAAGCAAATATGAACAATTTTCACTGGTATTAAATAATGTGACCCAACCTTGATGAATAAAGATGGAAACCAATTGGCAGCGATCGATTGATTGACATGATACAAACACGTCAACAGTAGTCCAAGGACGCGCTTTCTTTCTCAACACACAAAGGCAGGATTATTTTGAAAGGAAAATAAAATGGAAATAAAGTCTATTACAAAACTTGTTTTTTAAATTAAACGAGCAAAAAAAGAAAATCCTTAGGCACATTGTAAAAATAACTTAAACTGGGCTGACCTGGGGAAGGGATATTTCTGACATTCTTCATAAAACACTGCTACAGCCAAAAGTCACTAAGTCTTTCAGCACTTACACTATTTAAATGGCACAAAAATATGAACCTAGAACATTCCTAGCTTCTGTCAAATTTAAGCCCACATACTTTTTTTGGTGATACCTAAATTTGGGCAAGCAAATGGGAAATAAAACCCTGTCCTACAAATTCTGAATTTTTGCAACCTTTCTATTATACTTTTCTAATTAAAAAGTAGAATTAACCAAATACAGCTGGATACTTTAAAGAGGCTCTACAGAAATGTTAGCTACACAGCACCAATCATGGTTATTGCACAAATGTGTTAAAAACAGCCAAATTTTGACACAAGAGAGCTGAAGCTTAAAACTGAAACTTATAAAATGGAAATAAGTTTCCAGTTCTCTCCCTTGCTTGGGTTTTGTGCTCTTTGGGGCAGAGATACTTTCATGTCTATAAAAATACTGCCATAAAGAGATAAAAAAGCATTCACTTCAATAGAAGCCAGAAAACATCAATGAAAAACCCAGTAGCTGTTAGAAGATTCTTTAAATGAAGAGTCATAACACGCAGGCCACCAAATACACAAATTAAATCATCATGTCAAGTAGCTGCCCTGGAACTAGGTGATTAATTTTCTAAGATTTTGACTGCAGATATCAATTCCCTGAACTGTAGTCATGATTTACAGGAAACCACTGCTACTTCTTTTGGACAGAAAAACACCTACAGTGCAGCAAAGCAATTAAATGTGTTTAAACTTCAGGCACAAGGGAGCAGTTTCAGAAAAAGTGACATTAAGCTGATGTGTTGCTTTCCTGGAACCAGGCCATAGAATAAGAGACTTAATTTTTTCAAAGATAAGACATTCCAATTGATTATGAATTAAATGTATTTTTGCAGTAAAAACCTTCTGAAATGTTTAACTCCTCAGCATTTTAAGCCAAAGTTTTTAAATGACGAATCAATATATTTGCTAGAGTTAAGAGTTTCTTATGGAAGCTTACCTCTCGTTTTTGACATCAGTTCTCAAATATCAGAATTTGTTTTCCTTGTACATTACAGGGAACCTGTAGTAATTTCAGAACCCTATTGTATTTTTTGGAAAGGAATGCCATTTCCAACGCACACTACTGTGGGATCCAAGTATATTACCAGGCAAGGATAAATGCTGCAAACACAGCAGTTAAGGGAACATGTTCCACATTGTGTAGACTGAGAATGGAACCATGTAACAACCACAGCATGCGAGATCCTACAGCAATCAACCACAGAACCACGGGTTCAGCCTAGAATGGTGTCCCAGGATAGCGCCTTCAGAGTGGCTTCTTCAGGGAAGCAAGATTTAGCTCTCATCACCTGAAAAGATGACTGAACAGAGGGATTCATACAGAACTCAGAGCAATCAGCTGGTTGTCCTGCCCATACCGCTGCGATGACCTCTGCACCACCATCCACCCAGCCTGAAGCCCTGCTCAGTAAGGATCTTGTGTTCCCAGAGAAAGGCTCTAGAAAGGTAATGGATGGAGGGCAGCTCCTACATTGCATTGGTCCCTTACTCACGCCTTTTTGACACGGTAGATGCAAGGGGAAAAAATGCTGTAGGATGACTGTGTACACATGCCCCTACAAGTGTCCTGATCTGGCTTTAGTTCTTTCTGATGGTTTATGGTAACTAAAAGACAGAATACATGTGTTCCATACATGCTTCAGTCACAGGTATTGGCCATCTGGGAAGCAAGGACAGAAGGGAAGGAGTTTTATTAAAAGTTCTGTCTGATAGAAGTTTCTGCATAAAACCATCATCCCATTAAACACAAAAGGTGTCAGTGGAGATGCATGGAAGTCTAAGAACTCTTCCACCACCGACAACAACCACTACCAGGTTCGCTCCCTCAGCTCAGGCTATGACCAATGAACCAACAACTTTGAACCCAGACTCGACGCCGTCCCCTCTCCACGTTAAACCTGAACACCAGTCATATGATCCCCCCTTAGTTCTGCAATACAAGTACCTTTAGAAAGACGAAGCCACATGCAGTCATTCACTCTCATCTTCCACATCAGCTGCTGCAACGAAAGCTTATCATACTTCCCCAAGGAAATGAACGCTTTCACGTTTTTAAAGAACCGGCGCTTGTTATGGCTCGAGCCCCAAAGCTCAGCTGGGATCACCCTCTCCAGGCACTCCCTCACAAAGGCATACACCTGCCAGTGGCTACTGTGCTGCCTGAGGAGCTCCCTGAGGAGCTCGTCGCACCCCTCCGCAGGGTTCTGCTCCCCTCTCTCTGGCTGCCTGTGAGCCGGCGTTGTGAGAGGAGCGCAGAAGCTTTTGGGTGCAGCAGCCTGAGTGGACTCTTTCCCAGACCGTCCTGCATGCTTGTGAACCTCTTCTTCCCCAGGCAAAGCTGCCTGCCAGGTCAGCTCCGTTTTTCTCAAACAGTCTTCAGAAAGCAGAACGGGGCAATTTTTTCTCAAGAAAACTAAATAAGGGCACTTTCTATGATTTATTATCAGCTTCTGAAATATCTCTCTCATTTGCCAGTAGCGTTTGGGCAACCTCTTCTTCCTCCGTTTTTGCTGTGGCTGACTTTGGTTCTGCTTTTCCTTTACAGAATTTTGGCTTAAGAATATAGTTTCTATAAGCCGTTTTCCACCTGCCCGACAGCCCTGCAAGCGGTTCAGTATGAACGAGTTAGGAAAATATTCTTGGTAACTACGAGAATACAGAAGGAACTTCTTCTCAAAGTACACTGCAGAGCGCAAGAATGTGTTTGGTAACTGCTTTGCCAAATGAGCTGGGGGATTTTCCTGCCTTCTGCGCCCTGAAGCAGCACCTTCCATTGGTTTGGTTTGCACAGAATCCAACCCAGGTTTACGCATACGCCTCCCTATGCCCCTGTCACTGGATTCTGCTCGCTTTCCTACGCCGGTCTTTAGACGCTTGTTACCCTGCACTCCTCTCGGAAAAGAGCTTTTGTCTGCCACACGCCTCTTCCCAGGACGAGATCTGTGAGCTAAGGAAGGACCAGACACAGCACTGTTACTTCTTTGAGAAATGTACTTCTCTTTAATAAAACTTACAGCACGTGATGCTACATGCCCTGTTCCATGCCTCTGGGAACTACTCTGGTTTACATCAGCAGCGACATTACAAGCTTGTTCCTCTCTCTCTTTCTCCATCAATTTCATTCTCTTAGCTGCGATTTCAAGCTGTTCTCCATCACGCTTCCTTTTCAAAGATGGTGCTCTAGCTAACAAACACAAACTGGAGCTGCTCTGTTTCCCCAGACGTTCAGTGCTGATCCGCTTGCCTGCTTGAAGGTTAGCTTTTGCAGAAGACCGGTACCCGGACCTCAGGCCTTGTCTCTTATGACTCTTTCTGTTCCCCCTGGTGGAGACATGAGCACGGCCTCTTTGCCTGCATTTCCACCAGCGTGACTTTGAAAGGTATCGCCTGTGAAACAAGAGCCTTTTCTGCACAAAGCCAAGCAGGCTGTTATGTGTATACCTGGAATACCGTTGTCTAACAAACCCTGGGGACGACTCTACATTACGTGAAATAAGTTCATAAATTGGTTGCCCACACACTTGGTAACAGTTACTTGGGGGAACCAGCATGAAGATGGCGCAGTGTTCCAGCAAGTACATCATCACGTCATCCCCTATCCTGCTCAGCAGCATCTCCCAGAGCCCGCTGATGCGGATCGTTTCTGTTACGGTGTTGGGCAGGTAGCTGTATATGCACGAAGAGGGTATAATTCTGAAGTGAGAACTGTTTTCGTCCAGTAAAGAGTAGCCATACGCAAGGATGTTCTTCTTTTTCTTTTCGCACAGTCTCTGAACGATTCTCGTGATGACTTCGCTCTGACTAGATAACTGAACAAAGAGAGAAAGAAGAAGAATTGGCTTTTAATCAACAACTCTTCCATAAATCACATATGCTTTCAATAAGCAGACGTGCCAGGTACGCGCAGCCCTAGACTTCAGCTTTACCTTACGCTGTTGCAAAGCAGCGTTAACGACTCCCAAGTGCTACACCAGAAGAAACGATTTTCAAGCGTACCGCAAGATGTTTACATTCAGCAACCTGAGACGGCTTGACGGAAGTCTTTCTAGTGCCTGCCCTTTTGATCCCGCTCCTCGTGCCCAGGAAGCGCCCTGTGCTTTTCCTCCCCTCGCTCTCGGCCCCAACCCGGGGCCTCCAGGCCGCCTTGCCCCAGTGCGTGCTCACGCAGGCTCTGCTGCCAGCGAACTCACGTTTTTTGAGGCCTCCATTTCCTTTTACGCAAAGTAAAGGAGCTTTAACAAAGGACTCGGTCCACAGCTTTAAAAGCCACTCAGTTTGCATCGCACAGCTCAGCTTTGCTCGTGCATGCAACGGCTTCAAGAGGAAAGCGCTCTTTTTCTCCTCAAGGAATCCCTTCATCTTAAAACCCATCCACAAGCAGCCTTTCCCCACCCCTCTCTGCCCTCCCACAGGGGGAGAGCGGTGTGTTTCCCCTCCAGCTGCCCCCACGAGCCGCACTGTGCGCTGTGCTCGTTGCTCCCCTCCAGAACAAAGCCCCAGACATGCAAATCTTCGGGCTGCCCCCACCACCGCCCGGCTGGGGCTGTTGGCCCTCCCGGGGGACGCGGCCGGGGCCGGGCCCCGCGGCTCGAGGCGGGCTAGGTGCTCCGGGTGCCTCGGGGCGAGCGGGGCCGGGGGCGGCGGCCGCCACGAGGGGACCGGCGCTCGCATGGAGGGCAGGAAGCGCCCCACCGCCCNCCGCCGGACGAAGGTCTCCAGCGGCGTGGCCTCGGCGTAGCAGCTCCGCAGCGCGCCCAGCACCGCAGCGAAGGGCTCCGCGCCCGCCATGTTGCGGAGCCGCCCCCCGGAGCAGCCCCGAGCTCCCCGCCCGCACCGCTGCCGTGCGGCGCGGCCCCA